>CAUYLG010049566.1:0-26905 GCA_963573385.1 Cacajao melanocephalus | reverse complement strand
TAGGCTATTTGTGTGAAGACAGCAGAATTTCAAGTACTAACTCATGTTCCCCCTCCACGTTCTTTTTTAATGGCCTTATCTGAATGAATCTCTGTGCCTACCACTAGATAGATAGGTGACCTAAGACTTCTTGCCTTTTTTTTTTTTTTTTTGAGACAAGAGTTTTGCCCTTGTCGCCCAGGCTGGAGTGCAATGATGTGATCTCAGCTCACTGTAAGCTCCATCTCCTGGGTTCAAGCGATTCTCCTGCCTCAGCCTCTCCAGCAGCTGGGATTACAGGCATACGCCAACACTTCCAGCTAATTTTTTTGTATCTTTAGTAGAAACAGGGTTTCACCATGTTGGCCAGGTTGGTCTTGAACTCCTGATGTCATGACCTGCCCACCTCAGCCTCCCAAAGTGCTGTGATTATAGGCATGAGCCACCACACCCGGCCTTCAGTACTTTTAAATTAAAAAAAAAAAAAAAGTATTTATTTAGAAGCATTCAGAATATTAACAAAACAGCTGCAACTTTTTTTTTTTGCAATTAGAGTGGTATTCAGTTAATGGAACAACAATTATTTTGTATAAGCTGCATCAGAGACAACTGAAGATGAAAAAACTACCATCCTCATGTGTAACTAATTTGTGCTGTGCACCAAGATGAACCTGCTTTAAATTTCCATGCCAATTTACAACCCGCATACTGTACCAGGCAAGGTTAGTGGTTATTGAATATACCACCAGGGCAATGGTGGCTCGGGCCTGTGATCCCAGCTACTTAGGAGATGAGGCAGTAGAATCTCTTGAACCTGGGAAGCAGAGGGTTGCAGTGAGTCAAGATTGCACCACTGCACTCCAACCTGGGTGACAGAGCGAGACTCCGTCTCAAAAAAAAAAAAAAAACAAAAAAGAGAAGAGAATACCACTAGGACGGGGCTATCTAAAGACACATTTCGGTAGTATGTTAATTACATAAAAAAAGACTCTGTACAGTTTAAAAACAAATTTTACACAGCCTTACATTTCAATTTTTTTCTTTAAAAGGAGTAAGTTGTATATAGGGGGGTTAAATGCTTTATAGACAAGAAAAAAAACCAAGAACCAACTTATTCATCATCACCATCTTCTTCATCTTCCTCCTCCTCATCCTCTTCATTTTTCTCAGCTTCTTCCTCTTTTTCTTGCTTTTTTCCAGCCTTGACCACTCCCTTTTTTGCTGCATCAGGCTTTCCTTTGGCTCGATATGCAGCAAGATCCTCTGTATTTTTCCTTCAGTTTCATGGTTGCTTTTCCTAAGGCTGCTTGTCATCTGCAGCAGTGTCATTCCACAACTCTCCCAGCTTCTTCCAAGCATCACCGATGGACAGGCCAGGATGTTCTTCTGTAACTTTTGGGCAATACTCAGAACAGGACAGAAAAAAGGCCGAAGGAGGCCTCTTGGGTGCCTCGGGATCTTTGAACCTCTTTTTTGTCTCCCCTTTAGGAGGGATTATCGGTTTTCATTTCTCTTTCATCACGGGCCTTGTCTGCCTTTGCTGTATCTTCAAATTTTCCTGTCTCTTTAGCAGACATGGTGTTCCACCTCTTTGAGCACTTCTTAGAAAACTCCAAGAAGTTGACTGAAGCATTTGGGTGCTTCTTCTTATGCCCCTCTTGACAAGTTTGCACAAAAAATGCATATGATGACATTTTGCCTCTTGGCTTCTTAGAATTTCCTTTGCCCATGTTGAGTTATTTTTCCTCAGTAAGACCAGGTTGCCCAGTACCCATCCAGCTCTCACTTGCCCCGATGCTGTCTCTATGGAGAGGATAATAATTTAAAAGTTTTAAATAAGCATGTCTTCTCCTTCAGTTATCTAAAGCAGGTTTTTTTTTGTTTTGTTTTGTTTTGAAAATCACTCATTTGTCTTTATTAAAGAATCTTAGAAAGAAACCAGACCTGGCAACCAAGGGGTGAGGTACTGGCCAGGAAGGTGAAGTGGGGCTCAGGCTCTGGGGATTTCGAGTGCAGACTGATGGCCTGGGAGGGGCCAAGAAGACCAGATCCTGGCAGCAGCTGAGGAGGTGCCCATCAGGCGCTGGGGCCATCAGCTGGTTCTGTGGGCAGGGGTTGGGGGTTAGGATGCAGGGCAGGTTGGGCTGGCCTGGAATCTCCCTGAGGCCACCCTGCCTTGTCTACCCAGATCATCCACTGGTCCTGATCCTGTCCATTGCCTTCCACGTACACCTCATTGACCTCTCTGTCATCAAGTGACTCACTGTAGTCATTCATCTCGTCCATGTCCTGCATGTCCTCATCATCCTCTGAGTCCTCTTCACTATCCTCATCATCTTCATCATCTTCTTCTTCCTCATCACCATAGTGCTCTGATGCTGGCTTGCCAATAGGAACCAGGTCGTTGTCTTTCTCTGCAATGCTTTGGAGCCAGGCCTGATGCTGCTGTTCCTGCTGCTGCAGCTCTGTCTCTTCCACACAGGGTCCATCCAGATTAAACCACAGTGTCTCAGTCACACGAGGGAAGAGTGAGGGAAACAAAGTGGACATGGCTCCTAGATAGCTGTTTGACCTTGGCTGAGTCACTTAACCTCTCTGGGCCTCAGTGTCTTCATCGCACGGGGAGGCGACCTAAAGCAGGTTTTAAAGGAAATCTGAATCTGACTGAGAATCTTACTGTTGATTGTTTTCAAAGTTCCAAGTAGTCAAGCCACAAAAGGAATTTCTCAGTTTCTTTGGTGTGGCTCATGCAAACAAAAACTGGTGGCTAAAACCTAAAGAACACAGTTTTAATCTCTGAAACACAGATGACTTCAGGCAGAAGCGCAACTGGGGAGGGAGAGAGAGGCAAGGGGAGAGATTGTTCTCTCATGATCACATTGTCCCAAAAAGGGTCCCTGTGTACAGTTTATAAGGTCACATGTTGACACAATGGTTGTTAAGACCTTGATGAAAAGAGTCGGAGGAAGCCAGTGTGAAATACTCAAAGACATATCAGTGGTGAGGCCTTGAGGCATATAAAGAAAGCCAGCAAAGTTTGCCATCTCTTTTATCTGTTCTTGCCCACCTCTGCCTCATTGTTACAAAGGAAGGAAATATTTGTTGAGAATATATTTATCTGAATGCACTCCGTGAATAATGAGAATGTTGCATTAATGGATGACACATATATTGGCTCTTTCAACATGAAGGACCTTGTATAGTCCTTTACTAAGCTTAAGGCTTGTGCAAACAAGATTAAACAAACACACACAAATAGCCTCCTCCCTCCTCTAGTAAACCCAAATAAATCCAGTTAGCTTGGAATGATTCCTACAGTCGTTCTCACGGCTATTAGGATTTAGTCTGATCTCCTGGCAAAGCCAACCCAGCCCCACATGAGCCCCCACCCTCTGCCTCCATCCTTCTCACTCCCTTACTCCCCGCTGATGTCCCCTGCCCCCTGCCGCCATGTTAACTGTGAGGTCCTTGACATGCACACTCGCTCCCCACACTTTCAAGCCTTTCTTTCTCCTGTTCCTTTTACCTCCATGTCTGTCTACCCTCACCTGTCCTTTCACATTTAGTTCCAACATCACCTCCTCCTGAAGGCCTTGCTGGATTGTCTCCTTGCTCATATCAGGACTGGTGCCTCACCAGTCTGTGCCCAGGCATGCTGTCCAGGCCTCCACCACAGGGTTCGACTGAATGGAAACCCTTTGTCTTTTCCTGTTTACTGTTTCTTTTTCTTGTTGTTGCTGAGAGGGAGTCTTGCTTTTTTGCCCAGGCTGGAGTGCAGTGGCATGATCTCAGCTCACTGCAACCTCCACCTCCTGGGTTCAAGCAATTCTCCTACCTCAGCCTTCCAAGTAGCTGAGATTACAGACATGTGCCACCACACCTGGCTATTTTTTGTATTTTCAGAGGGTTTCGCAATGTTGGTCAGGCTGCTCTTGAACTCCTGACCTCAGGTAATCTGCCCACTTCAGTCTCCCAAAGTGCTGGGATTATAGGCGTGGGCAACTGCACCCAGGCTCCTGTTTACTGTTTCTTTTCTCATAATACAAAACCTGTCACACAGCAAGTGTTTAGTGTGCATTTGGTGAATGAATGGTTTAATCGGAATTTGTCTCTAATCTTGTTTCCAGCCCACGTTAGCTTATTCACTTGTGTGTGAAAGTGGGTAAGGACAAATCAATCTTAAATCATTTGCTTGACTGAGAATGTTTTCCTGATAGCAAGTGGCAACCTGAAAATTAGTGGGAAAAGTGACTGCCAACTTGGATTCTGATTATCTGCTGTGAATCACTTCTTTAACCTTCGAAAGCTTTTAAAATTATTTTTCTGGGTATAACAATAATGTGGCTAACTAAAAATAATGAAGATCATGTTTACTGTAGATGTGTGCAAAACATCCTTGTTTTGTCCCAAGTGCTACAATTGCAGCTCCCAAATTTATCTCCTTTCTCCACTCTGCCCTCTCCTAGCATACATGCAGGTACGCATGCTTGTGTGTGCATGCACACACACACCCCCCCCCTCCGCCACCAGACTAACCCTTACCAGATTTAGTCTTTAATAGAGTTCGATAAGACACATTTCACCACATTTCCAAAGTTATAATGGATCTTGGAAGGGAAAGCTATGGAAAACAGTGACAGAGACACACTTATCACACAGCGAGAGAGCTTCCTTTTGATCTTTTCAAACAAACCAAGAAGAAAAAAAAAACGAAAATCATCTAAGAGTTCAAAACTGCTGGACTATTCCCATTGCACCGAGTCATGTGGATCTGTGTCAATTACACAATCAGCTGCAAGTCAACTGGCAGACAGAAACAAGTTACCTCGGAAAGATCATCTCATGGAGCTTATTCTGTTCCCTTTTAAGTAATGAGTCTAGTGAACTCGAACTGGAGACGTGAAGTCCCTGATTTCTGCTGTCACAGGAAAGGAATTACTTTTGACAGTTTTCTATGTAATTTACTGGAGAATGACAAAAGCGGTTGAAAATATTATTAGCTGGAATCTTGGCCTGTTTTGGTAAACAGCAGATAAAAAGTTTTAAGGGTGGAACTTGCAAGTCTAATTATACAACATTAAAAACAAAAGTCTCCATTCAAACATAATGTGTACATGTAAAATGAACATGAGGAAGTGTTAGAGCACTTACCTAACGCAGTTTTGTGTTGCAGAAAAATGATGTTATAGACCTGGCGTAGATTTAGCATAGGAACTCTTCCTACAAGTATAAGGAGAAAGAGAATCAAAGCAAGGATCTTAAGACAGTCTTAGCTCCAGTTTGGCCTTTGTGACCCTGGCCAAGTCTACAAAATAAAAGAGTTGGGCTACTGTCGCTGCTGTATTACTACTACTGATCTATTCGTGCTGGATTATTCTATATCCAGACAAAGGAGACCAAGTGTTTTTGGCATCACCAACCACCATTTAAACAAATAGCACCCCCTCCATAGGGGAGGAGGCTGCACACATCTGCTGTCCTCCACCTTGAGAATGTGGATGAATTCCAATCAGCAGCCACCAGCTGACTGATTTGCCCGCTCTGGGTCCTTTGGCTGGGAGGCTTCTGGAGGCAGCTGGGTCATGTTACCCTGACCCAAACTGGTGATGTGAAGCAACAGTCAGATGTGCGAGCAGGTGCATAATCCATCCTCAGGAGGGAGAATGGAGTGAGGGAACAGTGGTTTAAGGAGTGACTCATTCAGGTTATTCCTTCTGTGTAAAACCCAAGGCCCTCCAGCTGACCCTGACCTACCTGCCCCGACTCTTTCTTCTGCTTTCCCGACACCTTCTCTGGGCCTCTATTACCCTTCTTGCTAGTACAGCTGGCCCTTTGATGGCTTATATAGAAGATAAATTACCTAAATCATTCATTACCCCAACCCTTGTACATAGATTTTCCTTGTTGCCAGAACCCAGATTTTGCTGAAGGGTGTCCCCAGCCCTATGTGATAAAGTGAAGAACTTCCAAGCTTCAGCCCCAGAGGAAAACTAATCGCTCAGCTCCCATTGGTAATTGGTCTAAGCCAATCACTGTGCTCCCATGGATAATCGGTCTAAGCCAATCACTGCATTCCTTCTCCCAGTCTACTTACCAGTGTTTGTCTTAGGTATGGCCGTACACTGCAATTCTGGCTAGTGGGGAATAAGTCAGTTAAGAAGCTTCTGGGAAAACTCACACTGTCCTGTCGGTATGAGATGCTTGGAATGATGCTGCCATCTTTTGAAAAAGAGAACGATCAGCTGACAGGCTGAGTGAGCCCGGCTGAGCAGAGAAATGAAGAGAATCACCTGGGGCTTGAGTGAGATCACTGGGCTGCTTTGTTAATCAACTCTGGATGTTCTCTACCTGTTGAATTCTTGTTTTGTGAAATTGCAATTTTTTTTCTTACCGTTTGAGTCAGAAGCCCAAAGTATCTTGCTATTTCTCATGCCGGCACACTGGAGAGGCCACAGGAAAACCTCAAACGGGGTTAGTGGAGGAATCAGTTCCTCCACTTAGAAGCCAGTACTGAGGAACAAATTACTTCAAAATTTAGTGGCTTAAAATCACAATAGGCATGTATTGTCTCTCAGTCTCTGTAGGTTTGCAAATTTCGCAGGAGCTTGAATGGGCAGCCTGGCTTAGATTCTCTCCTCTCATGAGATTGCAGATGGGTGTGGACTGGGGCTGCCATAATCCGAAGGTTCAGCTGGGGCTGGTGGGTCTGATTCCAAGGAGGCTCACTCACTTGGCTGACCAATGGGGGCTGGCTGTGGTGGGAGGCCTCAGTTCCTCTCCATATGGGCTTCACCACATGGTACTTGAGTGTCCTCTGTTTTAAAATATAGGTTTTACCACATGTTCTCACTCATAAGTGGGTGTTGAACAATGAGAACACATGGACACAGGGAGGGGAACATCACACATTGGGGCCTGTCAGGGGGTGGCGGGGGGCAGGGGAGGAATAGCAGGGGGTGGGGTGATTGAGGAGGGATAACATTAGGAGAAATATGTAATGTAGATGATGGGGGGATGGATGCAGCAAACCACCATGGCATGTGTATACCTATGTAACAAACCTGCACATTCTGCACATGTACCCCAGAACTTAAAGTATAATAAAAAAAAAAAAGAAAGAAAAAAAGTACATTCCTATTATGTTATACAATATACAATCAGATCTTAAAAACAAAACAAAAAAATAAAATAAAATATAGGTTTTATTATTATCTAGGTGTGGCAAGGCCATCGGATCAGGAGTGACTACTAATAAAAAGATAGTTTGTCATGCTCACAGATCTCAAGAGGAAGGGGTGTGTCACACCATGGGGCCACATGGGGAAATGCCAAGGTCAGTCAGGAGGCAGAGAGGGAGCAGAGTGAAAACAGGGGCACAAACTTTTATTGTGGTTTCTGCGGGAATGAGTGAGGGAGGGTGATCAGGCTTAGGATTGAATAGTTTGAATCACTGCCGCATGCTCTGGAACATACCGACTATCCCTAGTTGTCTAGTTCCTGCTTCTGGAGTGATTAGGGCAGGTGGATAGTGGCCTGGAGTGTGAGAGCCCATGAAGTAGGTGGTGGTGTGTGGGTTCTGGATTGATTGTTTTACATTTGTAAAGCATCCTCACTGTTGTTTGCTATTTCTAAAAACCAGCTAGTCCTGGGAGGGGCATAAAAATAAAAAATAAAAGACATGGTAAATACCTTCTCACAGCATGGTGCTGGCTTTGCCCAGAGTAAGCAATCCAAGAGAGCAAAGCAGATGCTGCAATGTCCTTTATGCTCTTCGATTCAGAAGTCACATATCAT
This sequence comes from Cacajao melanocephalus, assembly GCA_963573385.1. Lineage (NCBI taxonomy): Eukaryota > Metazoa > Chordata > Mammalia > Primates > Pitheciidae > Cacajao > Cacajao melanocephalus. The sequence continues at coordinate 19,132 of CAUYLG010049566.1, read as the reverse complement.
CTCTGGTAAACTGTACACAGACCAGTCCTAATTCAACATGGGGGGAGACCACGCAAAGACGTAAATACCTAAGAGGTAAGGATCACTGGGGGCCATCTTGGAGGCTGGGTACTACACATCTGGCAAGTTCCTTAACCTCCAAGCGTCAGCTTCTTCACTTAAAAAAGATGGCAATAACATTGTGTTACTCTGACTTCTAAGTTGAAAGCAAACACAAAATACCTCCGGCTTGCTTAGGCAAAAGAGGAATTTATTGGATCAGTTTTGGACAATTCACACAATAGAAGTCTAGGAAGGCTATAGAACCAGGCTTCGCAGAACCTAAGGGAGCTCAGGGAGCAGGGAAAGTCATGCAGGGCAAAGCCTCGGGATTGGCCAGTTGGGAAACTGGTGGTGGCATCAACTGCACTGGCCACCAGATATCATGGCCAGAGCTAAACACTCAGCACCACGGCTTTTGAGCAACTCTCAGCCACCTTATGCCCTGAAGCTTCCATAGTGTGGGGAGAGTGGGGAAAGGAAAATCAGGTCCCTTCTGCTTCTGGGATTACAGCAGACATCCGCTACAAATACTGGTTTCATGGGATTCACCAAATATATATGAGCACCTTCTTTGGAAAATCGGGAGTGCTCAGTAATGGTTGGTTGCTTAATAGAAGGGAGAAAGCAGATACCTTGGGTTGGAGTAGAGCGAGTTTAGAGATCTCAAGTTGAGAGTGAGAATGAAGCAAGCTCATAACATTTCCAGCCACACTGAGCATTTCTAATCATACCCTTACCCCACCTTCACTCTTATGCACATTTGCAAATTCTTAAATTGCTGAGACCTGTACAAATCCTATCTACAAACTCTAATTGCCCTGTGAACCAAGTTGGAGGCAAGGAAACAGTATGTTATTATGAAAAGGTAAAGTGAAACCTTCCTATGAAAATTGCAGTACTGGCCAGGCGCAGTGGCTCACTCCTATAATCCCAGCACTTTGGGAGGCCAAGGCAGGCAGATCACTTGAGGTCAGAAGTTCGAGACTCCTGCCTGTGCAACATGGTGAAATCTCGTCTCTACTAAAAACACAAAAATTAGCCACATGTGGTAGCACACACCTGTGATCCCAGCTACTCAGGAGGCTGAAGCAGGAGAATTTCTTGAGTCCAGGTGACAAAGGTTGCAGTGAGCTGAGATCACACCACTGCACTTCAGCCTGGGCAACAGAGTTAGACTCCATTGAAAAGAGAGGAGAGGAGAGGATGGGAGGGTGGAGGAGAGGAGGGGAGAGGAGAGGGAAGGAGAGAATTGCAACACTGGCCTCTTGGTACCTTGACATGAACCATGATTAACCACACTCTCTAAGTGGTGGTGGCTTCCATTTCTGTCACTGTTACCTTTATAGTACTTCTATCTCAGTTTGAATTGCCAAGGCAAAGCCAGACACCTTTTCTCACAAAGCTTGTGCTCTGTTGTTAGCTGGGGGCATGATTCTTGCTGTTCAAGCTCAACTATTTCATTCAAAGTGTTTTACCTTTCTTGGGTTTACAAATTCATTGAGGTTGAATGTGTAACTAAGTTCAGTGGTTCTGAAATGTTAGTATATAAGGAGCACCAGGAGGGCCTGCTAAAACACAAGTTGCTGGGCCCCATCCCTGGAGTCTCAGGTTCAGCAGGTCTAGGGTGAGGTCTGAGGATGTGCATTTCTAATACATTCCCAGGTGGTGCTGAGGCTGCTGGCCTGGGGGTCACATTGAGAACCACTGACTTGAGTGACTTGATGCTGTTGCTGGCCTGCTTTGTAAACTTTACACCCTACCCAGTAATTGTCTTTCTTTCTTTCTTTCTTTTTATTTTTTTTATTTTATTTTTTTGAGACAGAGTTTCACTCTTGTTGCCCAGGCTGGAGTGCAATGGTGCCATCTTGGCTCACTGCAACTCCCACCTCCCAGGTTCAAGTGATTCTCCTGCCTCAGCCTCCAAAGTAGCTAGGATTACAGGCATGCACCACCACAGCTGGCTAATTATTTTTTGTATTTTCAGTAGAGACAGGGTTTCACCGCGTTGGCCAGGCTGGTCTTGAACTCCTGACCTCAAGTGATCCACCCGCCTCAGCCTCCCAAAGTGCTGGGATTAAAGGTGTGAGCCACCGCGCCTGGCCAGTAATTGCCATTCATAAAGAAAGCCAAGACAACATCTACAGAACAAAATTATGTGATACTCAGGAATAGACATTGAACCATTATTTTTGTTAGAAAAATGTTTGGCTGCATAGAGCAGAAACTTACCTATAAGAGCTTCGGCAAATAACAGTTTGTTCTTCTCACATTCCCAAGAAGACCAGAAGCTGCCCTAGGCTTCTGAAATGACTTTACCTCATCAGGGGTCAAGGCTCTTACTAACTTTCTCTTCTGTCATCTTTGGTAAATGACCCTTGTTCTCATGGTCACAAGATGGCTGTTGCATCTCCATGTATTGCCTCTGCACTCTAGGCAGGAAAATGAATGATGAAGAAGAAATGCATGTGTGAGCTTTTCTGAAAGCCCTCTATAGACTTCTGTTCCCATCTCGTCGGTAAGAACTATGTCACATGGCCACACCTTGCTTAAAGGCAGCCTCAGCACTCACTCACCCATATAAAATGGGGTTCTGATGATGAGAAAGGAAGGAAGAATGGGTGGTAACCGCAGGCTCTGGGATGCACTCACCTGCTAGACTCCCAAAGCGTCACATCACATACTCCAGCCAGAGCCACCTATGGTGCTAAACCAGCCACGCAACAAGTGAAAGTGACAAAGAAAAGACACGAAGCCTCTTCTCTATACTAGTGTTTCTTGCCTCCTGTTAATGGGTGTTCTGTGAAAAGGGAAAACTCTGAATTAGAACTTCTTTACTATAGACTTCTGAGTGATGATATTCCAAGGCAAGAATAAACATGCTGCATTTTCAAAGCTTATTTGACCACAGACGTTTTTAAAAAATTTTTCTGAAGCATCTCCCTGAACTATGAATGTAGTTCATGGACATTTTTTTGCCACAAAACCTTGATATAGACAGTGTCAACTATCAGTGTGTTTTCTAAGACTCCTTGTGAGAAAACAAGCCAAGTATGTTCTGCTTAAACCAATGAGATAGTTCTACTTTTTTAAGGGGAAGGAAATGAAAATAGGACCAGTTTGTGAGTCAGGGCATGGGGTGTGGTGCCAGTCTGCCATCTGAGAACCATGCAACCTTGACAGGCCTGGTGGCTTCTCTAGTGTCTCCAGTTCTTTCTTTTCTTTTCTTTTCTTTTTTTGAGACAGAGTCTTGCTCTGTGGCCCAGGCTGGAGTGCAGTGGTGCGATCTCAGCTCACTGCAACCTTTGCCTCTGGGGTTCAAGCGATTCTCCTGTCTCAGCCTGCAGACTAGATGGGATTACAGGTGCATTTCACAACACCTGGCTAATTTTTGTATTTTTAGTAAAGATAGGGTTTCGCCATGTTGGCCAGGCTGGTCTTGAACTCCTGACCTCTGGTGATCTGCGTGCCTTGGCCTCCCAAAGTGCTGGGATTACAGGCATGAGCCACCGTGCCCGACCAGAGTTTCCTGTTCTTACTTGCAAAACAAGGTCTGTAGGTGAGCACCAGGATGCATCCCAACAAACCAAAATTCTGCAGCTTCACAGCTCCTAGAAAGATCAAGAAGGGATGTCTGAATAAATCTTTGGTAATGGGAGACAGAGGATACATGCACTCCTGTTGGGCAACAGAATGAAACTCCATCTCAAAAAAAAAAAAATTAAAAGTCTTTTAGAAGTCAAGAATAGTTTTGGGAGGAAAAATACCTTAATGGAGGATTAAAGCTGTGAGAATGCATTGGTTTTCTATTGCTGCTCTAATAAGTGACCACAAACTGGGTGGCTTAAAAAAACGATGGCAAATTTATCATTGTACAGTTCTGGAGATCCGAAGTCCAGCATGGTCTCACTGGTGTCAAACCAAGCTGGTAGCAAGGCCGTATTCTTTTCTGGAGGCTGTAGGGAAGAATCCATTCTCTTCCCTTTTCCAGTTTCTAGAGGCTGTCCACATTCCTTGGTTAGTGGCTCCTTTTCTCCATCTTCAAAGCCCTCAACATTGCATCTCCGACCAAGCTTCCATGGTCACATCTACCTCTCTGACCGCCACTTGGAACAGTGTCTCTTTTTTTTTTTTTTTTTTTTGAGATGGAGTTTTGCTCTTGTTGCCCAGGCTAGAGTGCGATGTGCAATGGCATGTTTTTGGTTCACTACAACCTCTGCCTCCCAGGTTCAAGTGATTCTCCTGCCTCAGCCTCCCACATAGCTGGGATTACAGGCATATGCCAACACATCCAGCTAATTTTTGTATTTTTAGTAGAGATGGGGTTTCAGCATGTTGGCCAGGCTGGTCTCAAACCCCTGACCTCAGGTGATCTGCACGCCTCAGCCTCCCAAAGTGCTGGGATTACAGGTGCGAGCCACTGCACCTGGCCTGGTTCTCCCCTTTTAAGGGCTCATGCATTAGATTGAGCTCATCCAGATAATTCAGGATAATCCCCCCATCTCATCACATCTGCAAAGTCCGCTTTGCCATATAAGGTAACATATCTACAAGTTCTAGGGATTAGGACATGGACATCTTGGACTCCTGGTATTCTGCCTACCATGCAGATAAAATCTATTGTTTAAAGAAGTATAGACAGTATAGAGAAACTAAAGACTCAAACAACAAATTCAAATTAGGGTTAATAGATGTGAGGCGAGCAGCACAAAGAGATAGAGAAGGTTGATGTGAGAAAAGGACAAAACCCAAGAAAGGAGATAAATTACAACAGAAGCAAAAGTAGAACAACACTAGTTAAGAGCTGGAAACACGTGAATCCTTTAAGAGCCAGAGCAAAGGGAAACAGTTTAGTATGAAATTATTGGAGTTTCTTTCTATTACATCCTTCACCAATAGAACTAAAAGTCTAAAATCACACTTTTTTTTTTTGAGACAGAGTTTTGCTCATCGTCCAAGCTGCAATGGCGTGATCTTGGCTCACCACAACATCCACCTCCCGGGTTCAAGCGATTCTCCTGCCTCAGCCTCCCTAGTAGTTGGGATTACAGGCATGTGCCACCATGCTGATTTTGGGTGTATTTTTAGTAGAGACAGAGTTTCTCCATGTTGGTTAAGCAGGTCTCGAACTCTCGACCTCAGATGATCTGCCCGCTTCAGCCTCCCAACGTGTTGGGATTATAGGCGTGAGCCACTGCGCCGGCTAAAATCACACTATTTAAAAACCAAGAATGTATCAGCACTAACCAGATTGATCCTACAGGCCTTGCTTGACCTTCAGGTGTGGAGGTGGCAGGAAGAGCCACAGAATGGCCTGAAATAACTGCAGAGCTCCAGTGTTTGAAGAATGTATAGGAACCTGATGAGGTGAGGGCAGCCTTGCCGTTGCTTAGTGGCTTCAAGATGTGGAACAGAAAGGAACGTGACATCTACATCTAGGTGAGAATTAGGCTCGGGACAAAGGGTGGTGAAGTATTAGTCCAAGGGTCAATAAAATAGTAAGAATCACATACAAGTAAAAGGATCCAGGCAGAGGGGGTGCAATGAAGATTTCTCAGTCCTGGTCCCATTGACACTGTGAACCACATAATTTTTTGTTGTATGGGTCTGTCCCATGCATTGTAGACAGGTTAACAGCATCCCTGGACTCCATGCATCTGATGCAGTAGCGCCCCTTTCCCAGGATGTGACAACAAAAAAATGTCTCCAGGCCTTGTCAAATGTCCCTGTAGACAAAAATCACCCCAGTTGGGAACCAACTGGTGTAGACTGAAAGATCAGGCAAGGGGGCACAACACCCCAAAAGGGGGAGTCTGCAAGCCTAGAGAGTCTTTGAGGCTGCAAGGACACAAAAACCATGGGAACTTTGTAAGGGGCCTTTTCCTGGAGCTGGAGGACTGGCAGGGAGCCACCAAAAGCATCCAGCTGATTTGCATACTGGTCTGTAACTTGGTCGGGGCAGGCTCCAGATCAGAAGAGCTCAAGTCTAATTGGTTCAGGGGTCGCACTCTGGTTGTTTTCTATTTGTTATGCAAGCACAAGTTTCAAAAGGCAGTCCACCTGGGCAGGTGATATGCTTGCTTGCAATACAAACAGCTTGGAACCTATTATCTTACATGGTTGTTTCACTGCATCTAGGTTCACTGTCTGTCCTCCTGACCCCTGATTCGTAGAGGAGGGAGAAAACGAGGATGATGGAGAGACTTGGATGCAAGCAGGGCCACCTCCAGTTTTTACAAGTGCCTTTACGAGAATTAGAAAAGGTGCTTCTCTGGCTGGATGAATTAGGAAAGAATGTCCCCTCAGGGAGGATCAGGAGTGAGGCTAGGCTAGGAGAGTGGACGGCACTTTATCTCCAGTCCTGGCTGGGAGTGCAGAGCTGCATGTCAGCGCCCCCACAGTGAGTACCTGCAGAGTTCCTGTGGGAGCAAGCCTCCACCGTGCACACTGCATCTTACGTAGCCTGTGAGGCAGAAGCTTACTCATGTAAACCTTGGGAGACAGACATGACAAACGGGGCCCCCGAGCTCTGAGAGGTACTAAACTTTCTCACCAGCAGGATTAGAATTTTAGTACAAGACATAGTTAGAAACAAAGGCAACCGATTCTGTAGGAATGAGTGTAGGTGGTTTAAGAATAAGAATATTCCAAAGGGCCAGGCACGATGGCTCATGCCTATAATCCTAGCACTTTGGGAGGCCAAGGCAGGTGGATCACGAGGTCAGGAGATTGGGACTAATCCTGGTCAACATGGTGAAACCCCATTTCTACTAAAGGTAAAAAATTAGCTGGGTATGGTGGTGTGTGCCTGTAGTCCCAGCTACTTGGGAGGCTGAGGCAGGAGAATCGCTTTAACTAGGGAGTCGGAGGTTGCAGTGAGCCGAGATCACACCACTGCACTTCAGCCTGGCCACAGAGCAAGACTCCATCTCAAAAAATAAAAAAATAAAGAATATTCTAAAGGAGAAAAAAGCAAAATAGACACCTAGGAGAGGCTGTGCCTGGTTGCTTTTGTGCATCTGGCCGGATGAGCCTATTCATTCATATATTTAGGACCGAGGTGCTAAACAAGAGCACTGCACTTTTGCAAGTGAGGGCAGACCTCTAAAATTCCTTCCAAGGTTCAAACACTAATGGCCCAAGGCGTTAAATGCATCCATCTAGTTCAGGACATGTGTTCTATAAAGTAAATCATGATCTGCTGTGTAAATTCCTATGTACTGGATGTTGTAGAAAAATCTTCCTTTGATAACCTTGAGAGACTGGACATGTTAACCCTCTTTTTACATAGGAAAGGAAGGTCTCATGCAGCCAAAGGACAAAGATTCTAAGTGAAGAAAATGCTCATTAAGTGCAGATGGGTCTATGTGCTATAGATGGAGACCTTGAATCATAGGGTCAGACTAACCCTAACATTGCAGAGTCACAGAGGGCAAGAGTATGAATGGAGGCGTACATATCAAACGTCTAATTTTGTTTCTTTTGAGACAGAGTCTTGCTCTGTAGCCTAGGCTGGAGTGCAGTGGGGAGATCATGGCTCACTCCAGCCTCGACCTCCTGGGTTCAAACAATCCTCTCACCTCAGCCTCCCAAAATGCTGAGATTACAGGCATTAGCCACCGCGCCCAGCAAATGTCTAATATTTAAATAAACTTACTTCCATGCTTGTACCTTGGCAAATATACTTTCATAGCAAAAAAAAAAAAAAAAAAAAAAGTGGGGGAAGTGAAATTTATGGTTTTTATATGACTGAAAGTTGGTAAAAACAAGAAGAAATAGCTGGACTTCATTATTACACACCTGTGGGTGTTCCGTGAATGGGCTGACATGTTTGAATGAATAATAAAGACATATACAATTCATGCATTATAAATTTATCCATAAAATTAATGTTTCTTGCTTTCATTTCAGGAAAATTACAATTATGTTGTTATATTCAATATTTTCACATGATTTGTGTTCTATCTTTCTTGAATCTTAGTTTTTCTTTTCATTTCTTCGAATTTCCATTTAGACAAACTGCTCCACAGAGGCAGTAGCAATTGCAATTGTCATTAAAATTCTTAAAGCAACCCTTCAATTTGGAAATGAATCATGAATTTTATGTCAATCATTATAATTGGGTTGCATATGGTATATTGCCATGATCACAGGGACTATCACAAAATAGTTTAATTTCATCCCATAAATTGCTATCATTTATATAATGATTTTCAAAATTTCTTATAATATCTTAAAAATCTCTACCTAGTTTTGTGCTATCATGTTTCATGCTTACATGTGCAGAACTACATATACACACCTTTAAGACTAACTGCTAATTCATGAGTAATTTCAGAATCTTACATTGGAACATGAAGGGAAACAAGACTCTTGCATTCAGGCTGAGAGGAAGATCTTGGAGAGGTAATTGTCTTTCCTCTTACCAAGGAGCTCCCATTATTCCAACCGTCCTTGCTCCCCAAGGCAGTATCTGTGTCTGGTGTCAGCAGAAGTACAACCTACAAACCTTCACAGCTTTGAATGTTGTTACCTTCTGTTTGGAGAACACAGGGCAAAAGATGAAGAGATCCCCAGGGACCTAAATATGTTAGTCATGAGTGCTGTTCAGGATTACAAGTTGCCCTGAGCCACTGGTGGATGTGAAGTGACCGAGGACCTTCTAAAGCGAGGGCCCAGGACCCCTCTACCCCAGTCCTTTAAGGCCAATGCTGCACTCCTTGCTAAATCACCATACAAATATGACTGTAGAGGGTTGAATGGTGTCTTCCATTAGAATGTTCACATTCGAATCCCTGGAACTTATAAATACAACCTTTTTTGGAAAAAGAGCCTTTGCAGATGTGTTAAATTAGGAATCTTGAGATAAACTCATGCTGGATTATCTGCATGGGCCCTGACTTCAATGGCAAGTGCTTTTATAAGAGACAGAGGAGAGACAGACAAGAGGAGAAGGATAGGGGCAGAGACTGGAGTGATGCAGGCACAGGCCAGGAATGACAATCAAGTTATGACATCATCAGAAGCTAGAGGAGGCAGGAAAGCATTCATAGCCTTCAGAGGGAACAGACTCTGCCAAGAGCTTGATGTTGGATTTCTGGCCTCTGGGACTGTGAGATAATAGATATCTGTTGTTTTAAGAACCAAGTTTGTGGCAATTAGTTACTGCAGCCACAGGAAACGAGGTCTGATGATAACAATGACTGATAATCATGAGCATTTACTGGGCCTGATGATGTGCCAGGCCCTCTGTCAAGCCCTTTAACAAGCATTATCCTATTTGAATCTCATAACAGCCTCATAAGATTGGCACGATTATTTACCCCAATTTACAGATGAGGAAATTGAGGTTCAAACGGGGTAAGCAGCTTGCCCGAGGCCACATGGCCAGTGAGAGACTGAGCTGGGATCTGAACCTATATCTGTCTGACGGCAAGACCTATTTGAAACACACGTGGAAGCCTGGCTGCCTGGTCACATATGCAGCTGTTATAGACAAGCCCTATTCTTGGTAGTTCCGGGTTGATAGTTCTGTGTTCTTTGGCCTCCTCCTTAAAGGGTGGTTCAAATCTTTTAGCACTCACTGGCCCCCTCAACCCTCAGCTCTGTACCACCCCTCAGAAGTGATACCTAAATTATAATCAACAATTTCTCTGACTCAGAAGACCAAGGGAAAACTTTCCTTGCTACAAAGAAACATTTTAGCCATTCTTAGTCACATACAGTTCTATGCAGCTGTTTCACCTCTGGGTCATTCGGGTTTATTTGCAGATGTTGCCAAATAAATCAGAAATCTTGGGAAATGGTCTTTGGAGAAGGACAGCGATCAAAATGATTTTTTGTTAGTTTTTTTCTCCCAGGAGAAACTTTTATTCAGAAATGTTTGTTTTCTTAAGACTTAAAACATGTTCTCTGAGCTCGTTAAACTATCAGAACATAAAGTCTAGACTCTGGTAATTGTATGAGTCAGAAAGGGTTTCTTTCCTTGTCTACTTCTGTCCAGCCTTTTGGGGACTAGAAGAGATTGTTCTCTATCTGCTGGCAAGCCCAAAGACTCTGTGTGTGTGTGTGTGTGTGTGTGTGTGTGTGTGTGTGTGTGTGTGTGTTGGGGAGGGGGATCTGGATGAGGTGGTTACTTTTATTTTGTAATTGTTTATTTCTTTTCTTTCAAATAAAATCTACACCCCATTTTACAGGTAGAAACATTGAGTGTTTCAGTGACTCTAGAGGATTTTTCTCCATGATGACTCAACTATGTAGACTTATTACAAATGCTTTGCTTGTCCTCTCAAGAAATCATTCCATTTAGTGAAAACGAGAGCTGTTATACAATGAGTATTGAGGCTAATTTTAAAGCAAGTCATGTGTGCCTCCCATTGCTCTGACCCAAATATGAGACCGGGATTCAAAGCTGCACACAAAGAAAACCAAAATCAATCAGGAGGTTCTAGACGAACAATTTAGTGGGTTACAGGAATGCAAGCTTCATTTTTCAGCCACTGCAATGCTTTATCACTTGGGATTTATTTAGTGTTCCAGTTAGTGTCCGGGACACTGCTGGGAAGGAACCCTCAGTCCCAAGCCGGAACCTGGGGCTGACCTTGGGTCACTGGTTCTCTCTGCGCCTGGGTTTCCAGAGTAGTAAAGAGATGCTAATCTAAAGTCTCTTGCAAAGATGCCTTTGTACTGTGCTAACCAACCACTGCTAATAGAGGTTTGAAGCTGTGATCAGGAGCATTCTCTTGAGGGCCGATGGTGAAGCGAAAGGATAGAAACAGGGCTGCAGATAATGCTTAATTCGGCCAGGGCTGAAGAGGGTTGGTGCAGACAGAAGGTGCCAGTGTAGACAAAATGGAAGTTCACCCCTAATTTCATTTGTCTGAACACTTTCTTTCTGTCCAAAGCTGTTTTAATGCAATCACTGGGCTGGGGAGCTTTCCTCCTCCCTTCTTCCTCCAAACCAAAACCTACTCCCAAGAAATAATACGATAAATGTATTTGTGTCTAAATAATCTGATAAATTTACTGTGTGGAGAATGGACAGTTATCTTCTGCAAGCCCTTACATTGAAAGTCTTAAGCAAAAGTAGCGTTCAGTGTGTAATTGCAGGCAACAGAGAAGTTGGAGAAGAAAGGTAAAACCTGTGCTGGGGCGGGGAGTGTTGGAGGTGGTCAGGGAATTTAGGGTCCCAGCAGGACAGGCATTGCCAGAAAAGCAGATGGAAGTCATTAGCAAGGTATCCAGTGCCTGATGAAGCAGACCGTGGAAGCTAAGGAGATGAAGAGCAAAAAACCTTGAACAAAAGCTCATATGGGAAGTGATTTGCTTTTTCCCTTGAGCAAAAGATGCAAGAAAAGCAAATGTATATATAAAGCTCACTCATGCATTCATTCATATAAAATTGTATTTACTATGTTCCAGGTGTCAAAGAGATAGCCAGGAAAAAGATGAAACTTCTGTCTGCATGGAACTTTCTCTCAGGCTAGTAGGTGAGGCTAACAACAACTAAATAATTTCAGATAGTTGTGTTTTGAAAAAAAGTAAAGCAGGAAGAGAGAGTGATGGAGCTGGAGGAGAGGTTGGAAAAGGATTCTTATGTATGGCTACCCGAGTTAGCAAATACAAGTACAGGACCCCTAGGTAAATCTGAGTTTTAGATAGATGACAAATGACGTTTTCTTTCTTTTTCTTTATTTCAGTAGGTTTTTGGGGAACAGGAGCTGTTTGGTTACATGAATAAGTTCTTTAGTGGTGATTTCTGAGATTCTGGTGCACCCATCACCCAAGCAGTGTACACTGTACCGAATGTGTAGTATTTTATCACTCATCCCCTCCAACCCTTCCCTCAGGGTCCCCAAAGACCATTGTATCATCCTTCTGCCTTTGCATCCTGGTAGCTTAGCTCCCACTTACAAGCGAGAACACATAATGTTTGGTTTTCCATTCCTGAGTTACTTCACTTAGAATAATGGTCTCCAATTCCATCCAGGTTGCTGTGAATGACATTATTTCATTCCTTTTTATTGCTGAATAATATTCTGTAGTATATATACCACATTTTCTTTTCTTTCTTTCTTTCTTTTTTTTTTTTTATTTTTTTGAGATGGAGTCTTGCTGTGTCGCCCAGGTCAAAGTATGTACAGTGGCGCCATCTCGGCTCATGGCAATCTCTGCCTCTTGGGTTCAAGCCATTCTCCTGCCTCAGCCTCCTGAGTAGCTGAGATTATAGGCACAGACCACTTCACCCAGCTAATTTTTGTATTTTTAGTAGAGATGGGGTTCTACCATGTTGGCCAGGATGGTCTCCAACTCCTGACCCAAGTGATCCACCTGCCTTGGCCTTCTAAAGTGCTGGATTACAGGATTAAGCCACTGCGCCCAGCCCCTATATACCACATTTTCTTTAGCCACTAGTTGATTGATGGGCATTTGGGCTGGTTCCATATTTTTGCAATTGCGAATTGTGCTGCTATAAGCATGCATGTGCAAGTGTCTTTTTCATATGATGACTTCTTTTCCTCTGGGTCGATACCCAGTAGTGGGATTGCTGGATCAAATGGTAGATCTACTTTTGGTTCTTTAAGGAATCTCCACGCTGTTTTCCATAGTGGTTGCACTAGTTTACATTCCCACCAGCAGTGTAGAAGTGTTCCCTTTACACCACATCCATGCCAACATCTATTATTTTTTTATTTTTTTTTATTATGGCCATTCTTGTAAGACGGTATCACACTGTGGTTTTGATTTGTATTTCCCTGATAATCAGTGATGTTGAGCATTTTTCATATGTTTGTTGGCCATGACAGTTTTTTTTTTTTAGTATCAATATGTTCCATGCAATATTTGGGACATACATGTGCTAAAAAATTACTCATTTATCTGAAATTCAAATTTTACTAGATGTCTTGAATTTTATCACGTAACTCTACTCCAATGAGGCCCCCACGAATGAGGCGAGGTTGTGTTTCAGGAGATAACAGTAAGTACAAAGTTTTCCAGGCAGAAGTGATCCTACTTTGCTCAGGAAGAAACGCTGTGTGGCTGGAATAGAGGGAATGGAGGTAGTAAAGATGACCCAGTGGAGGTGGGCAGGGGCCAGATCTTGTGGGGCTCCAGGCAAGAAGAGTTTGCATTTTATTTTGATCTTTGGAGTTTTAAAGAAAGCTCTCAGTACTGCAAAGTATTCATGTCCATGAATATTCCAATATAGTATTGTGTTTCACAAAGCAGTCTCCACTGACATCGTTTTAAGAACAGACTTTACAATGGGAGAGAGTAGGTGCCCCTGCCCTGGGAGAAAGAGAGTGACATCCCCTCTAACTCCACCTGACCTCCCTCCTCCCCCTCCACCCCATTCACAATTTCTTCAGTTTTCCTAACAACATTTCACAAAATCTTAATAAATGAGCTTAAAATGTTACTGGGAGAAAAGACTTAGGGGTTCAAATTCTTACTAGAAGGTAAATGACTACTAGACAATGTTTTACAAGTGAGTAAGGGGAGAGCATATAGTATAGATTAAGGGAAGATGAGAAAAGAATGAAAAAGGGAAATTTGACAGTGCTAGTCAAGTGTTGGCAGCTTGGCCAGTTTGCCTAGCTGTGACCCTGAGAGTGAGAGTGTTTCCTGAGTAGAAATGAAATCCAATTCTCCCATTCTTTGTGGTGAGATGGCTAAAAAGCTCTCATGGAAGGGGGATTCATTGGGAACCAGGCTGGCTTGGAACTCATACTGCCAGATGGCAGAGTATTCAAAACATTTAGCTGTAAAGCCCACACTGTTTTGGAAAAGGCTGAACTTGCATCCGTGCCACAGACCTCTGTGGGCTCCCATCTGATAATGTTTCCTGCCTCCTCTGCCTTTTGCCTCAGTTGATTGTGGGTGACTCACTGTTCATCTCTGGCAATTCGCTCCTTGCAGGGATTTATCTTTCTGAACCAGCCTCCTCTCTGGCCTTCTATTAAAAGATACTATATGTCAAAAGAAGAATCTTGAATGTATTTCTGTGAGAGTTGCTCTACCTTACTTTTCATGCAATGTGGGGTTTTTCAGACCTGATAACAATTTTTTTTTTTTTTTTTTTTTTTTGAGACAGGATCTCACTCTGTAGTCCAGGCTCCTGGAAGTGCAGTGGTACAATCTTGGCTCACTGCAACCTCTGCCTCCCAGACTCAAGTGATCCTCCCACTTCAGCCTTCCAAGTACTTGGGACCACAGGCACATGCTATCACACCTGGCTAATTTTTGTGTTTTTTTTTTTTTTGTAGAGACAGGGTTCCACCATGTTGCTCAGGTTGGTCTTGAACTCCTGACCTCAAGTAATCCACCGATTTCAGCCTCCCAAAGTGCTGGGATTACAGGCATGAGCCACTATGCCCCGTCCTAATAATAATCTTGTTAGCTAAATGGAAGAGTGACCATGCTCTCCATCTTACAGATAGGGGAAGTGACTGAGAGAACTGACTTGCCTCAGGTTTCAAGAGTAGTAAGTGGCAGAGCATAAATTTGGACCTTTTATTTGTCTAGGGGTTGTCAATTTGTTTGAAAAATATTTAATGACTTGAGCAAGATTGCATGGCTTCATGCCTCCCTCTAAAATCGAAACGTTCTTTTTCTATAGAAACCAAGAGCGGTAGCTACAGTGGAAAGAGCTTTGCTCTCATTTTTTAAAAAGGTGTTTATTTCAAATAGATTGACTCCCTAGGTGATGGGATGATTGAGCCTTTTAAAAAAATTTAATAATCCCCCCTATTATTCAAACAGTAAATGTTTATTGCAGTAACTTTGGAAAAGTTAGAATGCCACAAAGGGAAAAATAAGAATCACCTATAATCCTCCCACCCAGATATAAATGCTGTCGACATTTTGATATGTATTCTTACTCTTTTTCATACACATGTAAATGTAGTTTAACATATTGGAAGAAATGTGCTATAAAATGGTTGATAACTTACTTTTTTATTTAATGATATTTCCATGACCACTTTCTCACGTTGTTAAATTTTTTCCAAAATATGTTTGCGTACTGTTTAACCTATGAATGATACATCTATTGCACATAATCTATTGGTACTTTGAGATTATTGCCCCCCTTTTTTAATTATAAGCAACACTACAGGCCGGGTATGGCAGCTCACGCCTGTAATCCAGAACTTTGGGAGGCTGAGGTGGGCAGATCACTTGAGGTCGGGAGTTTCAGACCAGCCTGGCCAACATGGTGAAACCCTATCTCTACTAAAAATACAAAAATTAGTTGGGCATGGTGGTGGGTGACTTTAGTCCCAGCTACTTGGGAGGCTGAGGCAGGAGAATTGTTTGAACTTGGGAGGCAGAGTTTGCAGTGAGCTGAGATTGCACCACTGCACTCCAGCCTGGGTCACAGAGAAAGAATCTGTCTCAAAAAAAACAAACAACAACA
Organism: Cacajao melanocephalus; assembly: GCA_963573385.1. Taxonomy (NCBI): domain Eukaryota; kingdom Metazoa; phylum Chordata; class Mammalia; order Primates; family Pitheciidae; genus Cacajao; species Cacajao melanocephalus. The sequence goes on along the minus strand of CAUYLG010049566.1, from coordinate 3,675 downwards.
ACAACAAACCTAAAGGAAAAACAACCAAAGAACAACACTGCAATGAAAATCCTTGGTCTTATAAAAACTTTGTGGTGTTTCCACTTAGTGATTTGTCTAAATCTTGCTTGGAGAAAAATAAACAATGGGTGAAAAAACAGAGAACATTAATAGACATTAGTTTGATTTTTGTCTGTTGGAGAAGGGAAAAGAATGAGGCCACTGATTGCAAGTGTCTCCTCTGTAAAGGTCATTTCCTCCCCCGTACTCTTAGTTCTAGTTCCACTAACTTGGCTCTTGCACTATCATCCCTGTTGCCTCTACAATTCATTCCCCAGCTTTCCATCCTGCCACTGCCTTCAGCTGCAATTCTCTGCTTTTGCCCTACTCATCACCTTGGAGCCTTCCTCTCGGGTCTCACCAGCTGCTGATGGATGTTTTCTGTCTCTACTCAGTGCCTAAAAACTTATTTCTCAGGGCAGCTGATGAAGGATCCTTATCACAATAACTGGAATCATGCCAATAAAGCTCTTCGGCAAATCATTGTACTATTTTACCTGTGGGCATATCCCCACAACCCGGCTATCATTAACCTTGTGGAGAGTGCTAATTCCAGGAGATAACAGTAAGTGCAAAGGGATTATTCCCAATAATGTGACTTACGGATTTCTTTCATTTCTTCACTGGACTGAGCTACTATCTCTCCATTCCCTTCTTATTAGGAGCTGTTTGTTAATTCTAATAACAACTAGAAAAACTGTGGTGATCATTATTCCCAAGCTATAATTTGAGGAACAGTTAAGAGAGGTCATAAAATCAAATAAGGCTAGACTAAGTGCCTTTAAAAAAACATCTCATTTGTTGGAAGGTTCTAAAAATAGTTTCCAATGCCATCCTTCACCTTCACAATTATTTTTGTCTTCAGTTCTAAATCTGAAAGGTACAGAGCAGCAGAATTTATACATTAACTTCACAGGAGAACAGAAAGCTCATTAATTCCTAACATCGGTGGGATTTGATGGTTCACCATCATATACTCTGTCCCGAAATATGTCTGGGTCCACTTTTCTGAGATGATTAAGATATCCTATTGACAACCTCAGGGTTTTTAAAAACACAGTGCCCTTCACATGAAAGATAAGGTTATACAGCTCCCGCAAGGGAGGGTTTGGGCAACATCGACATTAATCATCACATGTTCATTCATTCACAAATTCATTTCTTACAATATTTGAGACTCTCCTATGTGGCAGACAAAAGAAGAAGCCCTTGATTTCAAGGGAGACAAATAAATATGGCTACAACACAATGAAAATATTACAGAGAAAAATAAAGCCAAGTCAAAGAAAGGTGTGGGGGGAGGGATGTAAGGGGTGGTATTTTAGATCTGGTAGTTGGAAAGGCCTCTCTGAGGAAGTGGCATTTAAGTGCAGGGACAAGCCATGCAAATAAATATCTAGGGGTGAGGACAAAGGCCTTGAGATGGAAGTGGTTCCTCTAGAGAACCAGGCAAGAGGTGAGAGCAGCTGAATGTGGTGAGCAAGGAAGAGAGTGGGAGACATGAGAGGGGCCAGGGCCAGCTCCGGGAGCCTGTAGGCTATGGAGAGGCATAGGATTTTTATTCTCTGCAAAGCAACTGCCTAGAGGTGGCCCCAAGACAGAGGGAAACTAGTGACCTCAAAGGGGCCTTGGTCCTGCTCCATCCCAAGAGCTGTTTCACTAGACTTTTGCAGTCCCTGATCCCAGCAGCTACAACCTTGGATTCCGAGGAAACTGGAAGCATTTAGTTAGGGATTCTAGGGAGAACCTGTGGGTTCTCTGATAAGGTCCCTGCAGCCGCCAGACTCACCCTTCGGGAGGTTTTATGATTCAGATGAGCTGCTCTGGCACTCTGGGTCCACTAGCAGCTGATAGAATTTTTAACAAAACAGATTTTATTCCCACTGTGCTCCCAGCAGAGTTTTATGGCCTCATGTGACCATTAACTGTTGCGTGGGGATTTTAATTCTTTCTAAGAGACATACCGCCCCTGGGAGACCACATGATCTGTATCTGTTTTCTTGAATCCTAGAACCATGCTGAAGTTTAGGAGGTTAGGTAACCTAAGAAGGGCACATGGTTATTGAGTGATGGCAGGATTTCAACTCTGATCTAATTGGCTGGTGATATGGTTTGGCTCTGTGTCCCCACCAAAATCTCATCTTTAATTGTAATCCTCATAATCTCCCATGTGTTGAGGGTGGGTCCTGTTGGGAGGCAATTGGATCATGGGGGCAGTTTCCCCCATGCTGTTCTCTTGATAGCCAGTGACTTCTCATGAGATCTGATGGTCTCATAAGAGGCTCTTCCCCATTCACTTCTTCCACATGCTCTCTTGCCTGCTGCCATGTAAGACGTGTCTACTCTACTTCCCCTTCTGCCTGATTGTAAGTTTCCTGAGGCCTCCACAGCCATGCAGAACTGTGAGTCAATTAAACCTCTTTGGTTTATAAATTACCCAGTCTTGGGTAGTATCTTTACAGCAGTGTGAAAATGAGCTGATACAGCTGGAAAGCTTGTTTTTCCCATTATGTGCCGTACTAATATTTCCCAAATACTTCCATTCATTCATCAAAACATTTATTGAACATCTCCTATGTATCCAGTGCTGTGCTGGGCACACACCAGGGATGCAGAGAAAAATGAGACAATTCATGCCCTCAGGGTCTTGGAATCAAGTGGGTGGTGTAGAATCTACACTCTATCTTCCATAACACATGAACCCCACACCCCAGTTTTAGACTCTCTGAATGGAGATTTATCTTATCCTCATTAAAGAACTTTGCCAGCTGCTAGGCAGGACATGACCTACCTGTCCACATCTGTCATTGTCAGTGCATCTGCCGCTGCCATGCATGAAAATCACCCATTCACCCATCTGTCCTTAGTTACCATTGGTATGCACTACCATTCAGTTACATTTCACTTACATTTGGATCCTTGTCACTTTTAAAAAATCTTCAAGTGATCAAGACTAAACTGAAAAGTCATCAGTATAGAAGTTGCCCATCACACAGGGACAATGAAGCTGCAGGCAGTGGAAATTGCTGTCTCCGAGTGCTCACAGAATTGTTAGGGCCAAGTATAGGCCTGATTTGTGCATGATGGGCAATCATTCAGGTGGCGAACAGAAGCTTCAGATAATGAGAAGCTTCCAGATAATTTTTTAGAGATCTGAATATTGGTAGAGACAATAGGAACTACCCATTTAACCACATAGGTAAAACTCTGATGTCTTTTGATGTGCCTCAAAATTATCTTTACAACGTGGACTTCACAAATAACTTAAAATCACATTGATGGTACCGTAGACAGACTACTGTACTGGTTAGAAATGAAATTGCCAACAAGAAGAGCTAACTATCCTAAATATATATACACTCAATACAGGAGCACCTAGATACATAAAGCAAGTTCTTAATGACCTACAAAGAGACTTAGACTCCCACACAGTAATAGTGGGAGACTTTAACACTCCACTGTCAATATTAGACAGATCAACGAGAGAGAAAATTAACAGAAAATTAACAAGGATATCCAGGACTTGAACTCAGATCTGGACCAAGCGGACCTAATGGACATCTACAGAACTCTCCACCCCAAATCCACAGAATGTATGTTCTTCTCAGCACTACATCATACTTACTCTAAAATTGA
>CAUYLG010049565.1:0-25581 GCA_963573385.1 Cacajao melanocephalus | reverse complement strand
GAAATGCTATGCAATTGCTGAGGAGTGATTTACTTCCAATTATGTGGTCACTTTTAAAATAGGTGTAATGTGATACTGAGAAAAATGTGTGTTTTGTGGATTTGGGGTGGAGAGTTCTGTAACTATTTGTTAAGTTTACTTGTTCCAGGTCTGAGTTCAAGTCCTGGATATCCTTGTTAATTTTCTATCTCGTTGATCTAATATTGACAGTATCATGTTAAAGTCTCCCACTATTATTGTGTGGGAGTCTAAGTCTCTTTGTAAGTCCTTAAGAACCTGCCTTATGTATCTGGGTGTTCCTGTATCGCGTGCATATATATTTAGGATTGTTAGCTCTTCTTGTTGTATTGATCCTTTCACCACCATGTAATGTCTCTCTTTGTTTCTTATGGTGTTTGTTGCTTTAAAGTCTGTTTTATCAGAGACGAAAATTGCAGCTTCTGTTTTTTTGTTTTTTTTTCTCTTTCCACTTGGTTGGTATGTCTTCCTCCATCTCTCTGTTTTGAGTCTTTGTGTAGCTTTCAATGGAAAAAAAGTGAGGAAGATGTCTTATCCAAGACCAATAAAACACACAGAATGGATTTTTACATTATATGAGTTTACTCTGAAAACCTTTCATTTTGAAGGCAGCAAAAGGATTTTTCTTCAGATTCCCCTTAAAAGTTATCCACTGCTGCAAACGCCAGTACAAATATTGCTGAGAGACGTCTACTTAATAATACCGCCAAATTTTAAGACTAACAAGGAAGAATCACGGAGGAGAGTAGGATTGCAGAGTAAGGAGGAGAGAGATAAGATTGAGAATATGAGTTTACCGGTAGGAAGATCTATTTGTTTTTTCATAATAGGAGTAAGACATTTGGAGTATTTAGGGGGTTAGAAATTGATTTTTTAGAGTTTGATTAATTATGGATAATCATAAAAGTGTTTAGAAATTCTCTAGAAAATTAGGCTATATGATTTGATATATTTCAAAGTCAGTGTCTGCCACAATCCACTAGAAAGTGAGTTATCTCCCAGACTATCCGTCTGTCTCCTGCCTCATTCTGCAAAAAAAATTAGAGTGTCAGAAAATGTGTATGATTCAAACAGAGCTATGGAAACACAGAGAATAAAGTTAGGGCATATTAAAGCTTCAGATAAGGTTAGCATATAGCAGTGCATTCCACCAGTTTGTAAATCATCCAGGCTTTGGACAGAAATGTGTCTTCAGGTTTCCTAGTGACCAGAGCAAAGTAGGGAAGAGAATTAACAGCAATCTGGTTTTGCTGTTTTTGTGAACACAAAACAATTGATACCATAAAATAACCCACATATATTACTTATATTTAATTTTCCATAAAAGGTAGAAATATGTGGTATGAACAAGAAAAATTCAACAATACATTTGGATCCACTAGAAATTCATTAGCACCCTCCCGTATCTTGCCTAAATTCTAAATTATAAATATTGGGCTCAGATTTATCCTGCTGTCTTATATGTGGAAATAATTTTAATTATGATCTCTAATTAGGTAGATTTGAATCTAGAAAGCAGAGATATCGACAAAGCCCTAATTGGAGGAAAAAACAAAAGACAGAATTGAAAACAGTGATCACAGTACCATAAAATAAAAATATATGTTAATCCTATACAACGAGGAAATAACAGAGCTATGCAATACAGTTAAAAGGAAGAATTGAAATTGCAGTACAGTGAAATTAAAAATTAGGTAATCTATATAGTTTGGATATGAGTCCCCTCCAAATCTCATATTGAAATGTGATCATCAGTGTTAAAGATGGGGTCTAGTGAGAGATGTTTGGATCATGGGGCCAGATTCTTTATGAATGACTTGGTGCCCTCCTCCAGGGTAATGAGTGAGTTATCTCTGTCAGTTAACCACAAGGTCTGATTTTTGAAAAGAATGTGGCTGGACATAGTGGCTCATGCCTGTAACCCCAACACTTGAGGAGACTGAGGCAGGGGGATCACTTGAGCCCCAGGAGTTTCAGACAAGCCCAGGCAATAAAAGCCAGACTCTGTTGCTACTTAAAAAAAAAAAAAGTCTGGTACCTCTCTTGCCTTCCCCCTGTCTCTCTTGCTTCCCCTCTGGCCATGTGTAATACCTGCTCCCTCTTCACCTTCTGCCATGATTGCAGGTTTCCTGAGGCCCCCACCAGAAGCAGATTCTGGTACACATGCTGCTTCTACCATCTGCAGAATCATGAGCCAAAATAAACCTCTTTTCTTTATAAATTACCCAGCCTCAAGTATTCCTTTATAGCAACACAGAACAGACTGATATAGTAATTAAATTCTTTACAATATTTTTATATACCATATACAATGAAAATTTTTTTAGAAAAATATGTATATCATACCTCCAATCAAAATGTAATATAGAAATGTACACATAGTTAAAATGGTAAAACTACATGAAAATTTAAAAATCTCTCAAATAACTAGGTCAGGGAATGAGTATATAATATTAAAATTAGACATCTTAAAAGACAACTACAGTATAAGCATCACATTAAATTTGGTAGAAAGCAGCCAGTTATACAAAAAAAAAATACATAGCTTCAAAACTCAGCATTAAGAAAAAATAAATATGTAGTTAAGTCTGTATTTCATTAATTTTAGGGGAAAAAATAGACATAAAAATAAGAACATAAATAGGTTGCAAAATGAAAGAAAAGCTGGTAAAGCTTTCTCTGCCCCTTCTCAACACCATCCTTATTGAGATAGTCTTCTAGGAAGTCCCTTGAGAGCAGTAAGAACCATGTTAATCACCTATTAAAAGGCAGAAAGTTTTGATGCCCTGAGTTTGAATGGCCCTGTCAGCAGGAAGTCTCTTCTAGGCATGTTTTTCTGTAGTGTACTCATCTGCGCAGAGCTGCACATGGAAATGGTGCTTATCAGATTGGGCAGTAATTGGGATAAAACCACGAGAGATGTGCCCAAGGACACAATCACTATTTGGAAGAAATCATGTATCGCTTGAGCAGATATTGGATGAGTGCCAACTATGAGTCAGACACTGCTCATGGTCTTAGATATGCCTGAGATAAAATAACCCCCAATCCGTGGCCTTGTGGAGCTTACATTTTAGTGAGGGAATGTAGTTCATAAACCAAAACTGGAAAACTTAACAGACCTGTAAGAAAAAAAGTTGATGTTCTGGTTGGTTGGTTTTGTTATTGGAATGACAGGACAGCACACAGGAAGAAAACTTGACAGTGATATTCATCCAGCTGACCTTCATACTGCCAGCGTCTTCCCTCTTCAGTCCCTTCCCCACTGTGGCACTAAGGAAAGATGTAATCACTCCACACATTTCTTTTTGCAAACCTCCACTGGTCCGTGTGACCTTAGAAGTTGAGTCATTTTGATTTGGCCTACAAAGCCTTTGTAATTCAGCCTCAGGCAACTTTTTGTGTTTCCTTCATAACCCTCCTCATGCACTTTCCACTCTATAACAGATCCTTTTTCTTCCAAAAAGTGCACAAAGCACGTCTGTTTACTTCTTATATCTGCCTAGATATTCCCTCTACCTAGAATGGCTTTCACCCTGCTCCTTCCGTCCACCAAGATAGGTACAGCCTATCTTAGGGGCTGTGAGGCCCTCCCTAGCCCCATTAAATAAAGGCACCCCACCCTCTCCCCTCCACTTCCTTTCCTGCATTCTCTGTGTATGCTACTATTAGAATTCATTGTTTATGGGTCTGTGAGTCCTCCCACCTCCTAACTCCCAAAATTTTGCCCAGTAGGATTTGTACAGCTCAAAAAATAAGAATGAGGTTTCTGCTTTTTTAATATTCTCATGCTTAGCACTGCATGCCTGGCACTAGAAAACATTTAGTAAATGTTCATTGACTAAAACGCTTCACCAGGTTTCTGTGACCTTTACTTTTTAAAACCCCAACAGAAAATTATTCCAGTGGCTTTAAGGTAAAGTCTGTACATGGATAATAAAAATAAGCAACTGGCCTGGAAGGCTTGGGGTAGGAAATAGGAAGGAGAAAATGTAATGTAGTAAGGTGATTGACAATATGCGTGATCTCTAACCACATATGAGCCTCTGTGGCTCCACCTCCAACATCTCCAGCTAGCAAAACATCCTCCTTTTTACCTATTCTATACATGCTGATTCTCTGAAAAAGACAGTTTTGAAAATCAATCACCTGGAGACTATTTGTAAATTAAATCATTACTAAATACAGTAGATCATTTATTGTAGATCTTTAAAATAGATTTGACATAGAACATTTTCTGAAATTATAAATCTAAGAGGAAATTATAAAAAGTAAATGTGAAAGTGATTCTACAGGGTATATATATGGTCCTTAATTTGAGGAAACTGTCTAACTAAAACTTTCTAAACTACTTAATGACACATTTATGCCAATTTCCCAGAAAGGAACAATTTTAATTATCAAGTGGTATTGATTATGTTATGTTAATGTAATTATATAATTATGTAATTGTTGTACATTAATGTTTTTGGCCCTAAGATTTCTTAGAGGTTTAGATTGATCCTTACATGTATTTTAAATATTAATTTACTATTTGGCATTATTGAAATTGTTATAAGAAAGAAATGTAATATACTGAATAGCTAATATTTTCATTTAAAAGTTTAATTCAGTAAAACATTAGATAATCATAATTTTGCTTATTATGTTTACAATTAAATTTCCATGGTTAATGAGTTACAGCTGTTACACATTGACTATTCCATTATGATTGGTAAATTTAATTTGTACTTTAAAAGGAATATACAGAATTAATTCAAAAATAACATATATTTTAGTCAAAAGAAATTACTACTTTTTCTTGTCCTAGAGTGAATTACAGAAATTATTCTACCCCTTAACTCACATTTGTTACCTGTTTGTCCCTCTGCATAAGCCCTATCTTGTACTGATAATTGTTTTTCAAAGCATAGTTTTATAAGCTGTAAAAATTTTATCTCCACAATTCATGAGCACATTTCTACATTTCACTGGTAATCCCAGCCCTAAAGCTTATTTACACTTGTGTGTAAATGGTCTCATTACCAAGTGAGTGCTTGAGACCTAATGGAAAGAGAAAGTCAGAAAATTCAGTTGTGTTTTAATGAAATTTTTTTTCCTTTTAATTTAGCTAATTCCCTACACATAGCAGCAAACTACAAATTCACATCATTGAGACTAGATCTACGTTGTGATTCAGCAACAGCCTCAAATCTCAATGGATTAGGACAATATGCTCTACCTTGACTCTGCTTCTCATGATCCTCCCTTCAGAGTCTATCCTGCTGGGGCAGCTGCCATCTAGGTTATTTCCAGTTGTCATGGGGAAGAGGAAGTGGTGGCAAAAGAGATTCTGGCAAACCCCACACTGGCTTTTAATGCAGCTATCTGAAAGACCCATGTTACTTCAGCTTACATTTCATTGTCCAGAGCAAGTCATATGGCCACTACAACTTAAAGGGGTGAAGAGGGGATGATGAACAGCATTCATGACCACCGTAGTGACCACTGACTTGTGTTAGACTGTGTAGCCCTCTCAACTGCCCAGAGTAGCAGAAGATAAGGATTAATGAGAAGAGAACTTTGTCAAGAGTCCCCAAACTGGAGCCAGCTAGTCCCACTGGAAAAAGCCTTCCATACAGTGGCACCAAAGTAATAAGGGTGATGAGTGTGATTTGGGATACAAATCTTCACTAATACACATCTTCACCAAATTTTCAAGTAAAAAGCTACTCCTCTAGCACTTGTTTACAAAGTTTGCCCTCCCCAGGAAATACCTTCTACTCTGTAGACTTCTCCCCAGCCTTCCAGATTTAAAACAGTAGTTAACAGACAGACATATACCGCCCTCTATACCACGACTGCTGTTATCTGTGGTGGGAGCCAGTTGTTGCTGTTTGGCAGCGGCCTGCCATGTTGGCTGTGTGTTGAAGACCTGGTGCTTTTCCTTCCACCACTTTTTCTTTGATTTAAGTGCTCACTAGATCAGTCACTTCTCATTTTTCAAAAGCCTAATGAAAGAGATGAGGTAATATGTTATATTTTGATTTATATTGAATCCCTTTATAATTCATAATGACTGTTGAAACCAATACTTCAAATCATTTTTATTTCCTGAGTCATGTTGACATGGGTTTCTAACACAAATTTTTGCCTGTGAGTGAATGTTTTTCAACAAAAGTTGCTTTTTCCAGGAATGTTCTTGCAAATTCTTTTTCTTTGAAATTGTGCTCTCCTCTAGAAGGGTATATGAGATAGCTGTAGCAAGGAATTTAAAATTTAATAGGGCTAGCAGAAAATGCCTCAGAATTGTGATAATTTACCATCTGGTAATTTCATTCATTAAGTGAATCAGCAGATGCTTATTGAATACCTGCTTTTAGGCACTGCAGTTGGTGCTGCAGAAACAACAGTGAATAAGAGAAACACAGCCCCCATTGACAAATGTTAATTCAAATATTAATTTTACAACAACCCTATAAAGTAGGAGTAGGAACTGTTCTTATTATCATTTTATGGGGGAAGAAACAGAGGAGCAGAATGTTATTTGCCAAGGACTTGCAAAGTAGCAGAGCTAGGCTTCAAACTTGGGCATTCTTGCTCCAAGATACTGAATAGCAGCTAGACGTTAGAGATCTCAAGCACAGAAGATAAGACTTTGACAGGCCTAAACCCATGAGTCATCAACAATGAAATGGTAATTGAAGGAATAGACGGGAATAAGGTTGTCCAGGGCATTATAGACTGAGAAAATAGCGTTTAATATTTAAGCATTAATGAGAAGAAAGAGCTAGAAAAGGAGACTGAGAAGTCGTGGTCTGAGAAGTGGGAAGGAAACTAGTAGAATGTGACATCACAGAGTCCAAGAGAATATAGTATTTTGAAAACTGAGATGTTCAGTTGTGTCAAATGCTGCTTCTAGGAGAAGTTGCATACGGGCTTTCTTCAGTATCTTACAACATGGAGGACATGGATGACTGAGGGTACTTCTGGTAGAGTAAAAGGATAGAATCCAAATTGTTTTTGATTGAAGAAGAGAAGGTGGTAAGGAAATTAAAAGTTCAGGGTCTTTAAGCAGTTAGGGGAAGGTAGCATTCAGAAAACAGATGGCCTTTGGGGAGGCATCCTTTGCAGTATGAGAAAGTGGAGGAGAAGGTAGGAATACAAGTACGTAACTTAGACTTGGTGGCAAAGAAATGAGATAATTATTCTCTGGTGGATCCTGTTAACTGTGTGAAAAAGTACAAGACAAGGATTTCTGCTGAGACTTGGGAAGAGGAAAGATATTTGATGTGAACATGTGCAGTTTAAAATTGTCATTCTAAAGGCTTGACTACAGAAATATGGTAGAGGTTCTGGACAGTGTCTAGGCTGGTAGCCATGAATTTATGGGTAGCCTCAAAAAAGTATCATTATATGATACTTTTTCTAACAGTGCTTGGCACAAGCATGGAGAAGGCAGTTAGTTGGTTTCAGTTGAGGTTTGGTAGCTGGGTAACACAGAGAGAAAGGCATGGATTTTAAAGTATTGGCAAAACTTTTTGAAAGTATAGACCATGAAGTCCAAGATGAAAATATGGCAGTAGTAGGAAAAAGGCAGGTAAGTAGTGGTTAGAGAGGAAATGGACCAGTAAAATTGCCTGCCTGAGGTTTAGCTGAAGTAAAATAGGAGGAGTGCCATAATTTAACAGGTTACTGGAAGCTCTTCAAGTTAAGGCTATATGGTGGGATATATGAATTAAAAGAGATTTTTTAAAGGGAGCAGTTCTAAGTATTGTTATAATCTAAGATAACATTATGAGATTGAGTGGTTGAGGGGAGATTTTGCCAATCTATCTGCATGGCTGACTGTGTTAGTTCATTCTGTGTTGCTATAAAGGAATACTGAGGCCAGGTAATTTATAAAGAAGAGAGATTTGTTTGGCTCATGGTTCTGCAGGCTGTATAAGCATGGCTCCATCATCTGCTTGGCTTCTCGTGAAGTCTCAGAAGCTTTCCACTCATGGCAGAAGGCGATGGGGTAGCGGGCATGTGACACGGTGAGAGAGGGACCAAGAGAGAGAAGGGGGTGCCATACTCTTAAAACAACCAGATCTCATGTGAACTTGCAGAGCAAGAATTCACCCATTACCAAGGGGACAGCACCAAGCCATTCATGAGGGATCTGCTCCTATGACCCAGACACTTCCTACTAGGCCCCACTTCCAACATTGAGGGGTCACATTTCAAGATGAGATTTGGAGGAGACAGATATCTATTATCACTTTGCAACATATTTCAATTTAAAAAATATTAATAAGATGTAAAAATTACTCTTTAAAAAAAATCTAAGCACCAGTGAACTGATTTTTAATACTGCTAAAATATAAGCACTTTATATAAAATTCATAAATCCGTACTAAAATATGTACTAAACAAAGGTTGCTGCTTAAACAAAAAGCAGAGGGAATATTCATGCAGAATGAAGTTTAAATATGTGATTGTTGAACAAACATTATGACTCTAGAGCCTTCAGATGTAAGTCAGATGATTTGAGTTGGCAGTAGAAATGTAAACAAAATGCATATCAGCTAATTAGTTGGATTTTAATGCAACTATACGTATACAGAGCTGTTTTTCTACTAGTGGAATTTTATCTGCATAGATAAATGTAGGCAATTTAATTGTAGGTGCTGTGAATATGTTTTGGATTTTTATTGTTGGGTTTGTTTGTTCGAGATGAGGGGTGGGCTGTAACTCAGGCTGGAGCACAGTGGCATGATCATAGCTCACTGCATCCTTGAACTCCTGGGCTTAAGGACTCCTTCTGCCTCAGTTCCCCAAGCTGGAACTACATGTGTGCACCATCATGCCTGGCTAATTACTTTTTATTTTTTTGTGGAGATAAGGCCCCACCATTTTCCCCAGGCTGGTCTTGAACACCTGGCCTCAAGTGACCCTCTTGCCTCTGCCTCCCAAAGTGCTAGGATTATAGGCATGAGCCACTGCCCCTGGCATGGATTTCTTTTATAAATTAAGTGTTACCTAATGTATGAAACTATCATCAGATTCATAAAAATTTGTTTTTGTTAAAATTTTTATGGTCTGGGAATTAGGTTCCTCTAAAGGAAGTCCTCTAAAGATTTCATTTGCCAAACTTTCTTGTGTTATCAGTTTATGATGTAGCTTTATGGTTTATGTATTTTTTTAAGCTTTTTTCTTTAAAACATTTTAGAAAATTGTTCATTGACAGATCATAGGGTTAACCATTTTAGTAACTGAATCCACTTCTGCTACATGATGAAATATTTTCCCAAGAGAGGTCATATATCTGAGTATGCCACAATTTGTTTGCATTTGAAAGCAAACAATTCCAGTCTTATAATTTAGCTGAAAATTCATTTAAATTGATGTTAAAATAAACATAAGCCTTGAGGGCAATGTTTGTTTTTAACTTGACAATTGAGCTTTATTTTAAAATAATTTGAAGTATCCGATTCCTCTGAAGTAGTACAAATAGAAATTCTAGGGTCCTTCAAAAACAAAGAAATTCAAGAACATAGAAGAATTTTTTTCATGGCTCTTTATTCTAAACACTTTTGTTTTTCATTCTTGCCATTAGGTAGAAGGCTGAGGTTAGAAAAGATAAGCAGAAGAGATTATCATCTTAATTTTATAAATACCACTTAGGTTGATGCATAATCATATTTTATGTTATTTTTAGTTCTTGACAAAATAATACCCAAATTTGCTCTAATTTATAAATTACTGCTAACTTATATGTGTCAGTCCTTAGGTCTAACTTGGTATTTAGATTATTATATAGTGACTTCCTTAGTTTTCTCTCATGTACTTACTGTAGTCAGGTAGAAAGAACACTGTATTATTCACTTTAGACTTAACTGTTAAGTCAAATAATAACTCCAGCATCTAAGTTATGTTTCTGCTATCTAATGCTTTATAACTAGAGTTAGAATAATACTAACTCAGAGTTGAGCCCTGAATAACTAGTTACAGTGAACTTCTCTGTATCATCTAGTCAGGCTTCCAATTTTTAACATGTCTAGTCCCTTATGATTCACTTCTTTATTTAGCAAATGTATTAAGCATCTATTATGTTCCAGGCCATGGTCTAGTCTCTGGAGGATTCAGCAGTGAACAAATTAGACAAAGTTCCTGCTTTCATGAAATTTACATGCTAAGGGGGCAAAATGTTAAACAAGTTCACAGGATAATTTTAGATGGCAATAAGAGCTCTGAAGAAAATACAATATAACCAGCCGGGCACAGTGGCTCACGCCTGTGATCCCAGCACTTTGGGAGGCTGAGGCAGGTGGATCACCTGAGGTCAGGAGTCAAGACCAGCCTGGCCAACATATCGAAACCTTGTCTCTACTAAAAATACCAAAATTAGCTGGGTGTGGTGGCACGCCTATAATCATAACTACTCGGGAAGCTGAGGCAGGAGAATCACTTGAATCCGGGAGGTGTTGGTTTCAGTGAGCTCCAGCCTGGGTAGCAGAACAACAGTCTGTCAAAAAGAGAAAGAGAAAGGAGAAAGAAAGAAAAGAAAAGAGAGAGGAGAAGAAGAAAGGAAGGAAAGGAAAGGAAGAAAAGAGGAAAGGAAAGGAAGAGAGAAAGAGAGAGGAAGGGAGGGGAGAGTAGAGAAGAGAAAAGAAAGACAGTACAACCATGGGATAACGTGATAGAGGGTGAGAAAGGGAAATGACGAGGACTACAGAGAAGAAGGAGGGCAGCAGTGGTGATAAGACTGCTTTTTAGGGTTTATTGTGTGCCAAGTACACAGTATCAGTACTGGGGTAATTACATAATTTCCATATTATAAATACACTGAAGCTGTGAGAAGCTAATTCCTTAGCCATACAGGACGTGACAGAAATGGGATTGGACCCTGCTGTCTGCAGCAAAGCACATGACCCTCTCCACATGTTATTCCCAAAACCAGAGTTGCCAGGGTTGGTACCATAACTTTTCTTCCTTTTCTGTTTACTTGCTCATCAGTTAAATACCTAAATCTCATTAAAATGAGCTAGCAGCAACCTTCTAGCCCATGAAATCTTCCACTTCCTGATGCAGCAAAGATTAAGTTATGAAAACTAAACCATAATCACACTCATTATACTTAGGAGTTAATAACAGATTTTTGCACAAGTTGTATTTGAAATTGTTTATTGATTGAACTTTGTCTTTCTCAAAACATAAAACTCTCCTTGAATTTTTCATATAGTTTATTAAGTTGAAAAAAAAATCATTTTTTCTTTATGTTTTTATTCCTCAATCTCTCACTCTCCTCATCAGTAGAGTAAAATGGTTTTCGTTTTCCAGTGAGTACATGTAACAAAAACCTTAGATATATGTAAAACAGCCATGTGATTTCAGCTTTAATCCCTCTTTTTATTCTGCACTAGTGTCAGATACACTTCAAAATGGTAAAATGCATATCTATATTTTGGTATGACATTGTGACAGTTAAGGTATACATTCATCCTTTTTTCAGGCATGTCGAAGATGGTAGTCATTGAGACACTGAATGAGGTATATGTTCACGATTTAGAAAAAAATATTTTCAATTTTTGAATCATATCTGATACAAAATATGAAGGGAAAAGGTGATACCTTTTCATTTCAAATGAAACGAAAATATTTTGGCTTTATCAACAGTCATAAATTGTGAAGGCTTACCAATACAGTTGGTATGCTTTTATGTAATTAGAGAACTCCAAAAAGCACTTAGAAATAGCTCATAAATCTACATGTTGACAGCACTTTAATGAATTTCTCCAGACTATGAATAAAAATTTGGACTCCAGTGCTCTTTTTATTTTATTCCCTTAGAAAAATTGAGACAGGATCACTGAGATTTGTTATATATCATAAAAGTAACTGCAAAAATATGATTAAAATATCTACTCATCATAGTTATTAAAGATTTGCAGTGAACATTTTATATTATGTTTTCCCTTAATTTGTTAATAGTTCACAAATGAAAACACTCAAAACTAGTGCTTCTAAGGTTAAACTAAGATTAGATCTAGTGACCTGGCATCTGTCAGGAGTTTTTCATAGGAGTCCAACCCATAGTAAAATCTCAGGAGGTCCCCTTGGATAACGGAGTTTCATTATTACTCATAAATGGGCAGTTTTCCACATTGACAGATGTTCTCAATCCCATGCAACCCTGCTACTTGGTATTGCAATTCCCATTACTTTTCTTTATCCATCCAGTGCTTTCCCCTATGGCCAGACAGATGCTGACTCAGCATTTACCCATTTTATAAATACTCAAAATAAAATACCAACACTTAGACTTCTCTCCCCCCTACCCTTTTTTTTCTATCAAATTAACAAAGACCATGTAAATACCCAGTTTGGTAAGAGTGGGGCAAAACTTTAATTCCCAGTTTGGTAAGAGTGGAGCAAAAATTTACTCTCTGACATTGCTATTGGGAATGTAATGTGATATAAGTGTTGTGAAAAAAAAAAAAGTGCTAACATGTTGTGAAAACCATGTTAATACCCAGTTTGGTAAGAGTGGGGCAAAAATTTACTCTCAGACATTGCTGTTGGGAATGTAATGTGATGTAAGTGTTGCGGGAAAAAAAACCAAGTGCTGTATATATGAGAAGATCTTTTTAGCTCCAGTTATGCTTATCCTGCATTGGGGAATCTATCCAAAGGAAATAATCCAAAATGTAATTATATCCCAAAAGCAGGTCATGGAAATATTTTACAAATTTAGTAAATAAGAAGAAACATCTAAAATAACAGTAAGGGAATGCAGCAGATCATGGAATGCTCACATAACGGAATAATATGGAGCCATTAAAATTTATGCTTGTTAATTTATCTAAGGGCATGGGTAAGTATAGATATAATAAATAATGCAGGATGTTTTCATGTATAATATGATTTCAGCTATGGAAAATATAGAGAAAAAATGCATATGAAGCGATTTCTAAATATAAATCTATAAACTTAAATATTCCTAAATATTTGCTTCTGGTTGGTACATGATATTTCCCCCTGCCTGTTTTCTGTACTCATCAGAATTTCCATAGTGAACTTGTAATATTCTCATGATCAGAAAAATATTAAAAGAAAATCACAACAGATTTGGGAAAAAATCATTACTTAATTTCTGCCCCAGTCTTACTCAGGACTCAGTTGTTCTAGCCTCTCTTAAGATTTAAATTTTTTTGTGTGCTGGAATCCAGCTATAAAGTCTTGAAAGTCACCTTTTTCCCTTTCTGACATGTTTCATAAAGAAAATGACTTTACTTAATAGTAATTGGATTTCCTTCTTTATAGTCAATTTATAGATTTCCATCTTAGAATGTTGTTTATTTACAACAACATCTATTAGCTGTTAATATTTTCCTCAGTTCACATGGAAATGGAGGTGACATAAAGCTAAAATAAAGATTGGTCATAAATCCTTGCACAGTCTCCGATCCAACTACTTAGTCTTTATATTATCAAAAGCAGTTTAAAAAGACAAAGGCTGCTGATAGTAACAAGATTTCTCTGTTAAAAACACACAATCATAAATCAATTGAAAGTGTAGTACAAAATGGTATGTATTTTGTATTCTTCAAAAAAATTGAACATTTCTAATCTCTGCATTTTCCTTAACCATTTAAAAGTCAAAAGTTGAATTATTTGTGATAAGTGTATATGCTCTTTTAATGTATTATTGCTTATAAGCATATAACAAAGTTTATATTTATTACTAACGTGGAAATTTTTGGGCTACTGAGGTACCTGGCACCATCAGTGACTTTGTCTTTTCCAAAGGATCCAAGTGAAAGGTGTTAGGAAAGGCATAACAAAGAGCCTTTTTTCTGTTGTTACAAGCAGTAAATGGCCCTTAGGAAACTTCAAAAAGAATGAATGCTTGCTTGAAGAAGAAGGGAGTAAGAGAAAAGCTGTTCAATAATGAGCCGGAGAAAAAAGAAAACCTGGTCTGAGAGATAAAAGGGGTGACTATTAAAAGGGAAGGACACAGCCTACCAGAAACTCATGAGGCTTCACAAATTAAAATCTAGACTGACTTTACCATGGAAACCCAAGATAATTAGAAAGTGTATGTTTAAAATTTTGTAATGTTTTACTTTAGTTTTAATTATCCAAAGCAAATATAAGACTATTCATGATATTAATTGATAGAGTTGGTTATGACTACACAGATATTAAAGCTGTGTATAAATCTGAAATATTTAATTTTTTAAAACTGTTTCATGGAAACTATAGATGTGACAAAAAGCTAATAATGTATTCTTTCACTTCCTTGTCATCCTAAGACTGTACCTCTCCTTCCAGTAGTGGGATATGAGCTACTTGTCTGAGAATGTGTAATTGGAGTAGACTTTATGTAGTGATCTGGGGCTCTTACTAGTTCTATTTCTTTCTAAGGTAAATGGCCACATTTTGAGCCTATAGGTAAATCATTTATAAATGGGGTTGGCGGGTACCATGGCTCATGCCTGTAATCCCAACACTTTGGGAGGCTGAGGCAGGCAGATCACCTGAGGTCAGGAGTTCGAGACTAGGCTGGTGAACATGGTGAGATCCCCATCTCTACTGAAAGTACAAAAAATTAGCTGGGCATGGTGGTGTACATCTGTAATCCCAGCTATTCAGGAGGCTGATGCAGGAGAATCACTTGAACCTGGAAGGCGGAGGTTGCAGTGAGCTGAGATCATGCCACTACACTCCAGCCTGGGCAACAGAGTGAGACTTTGCCAAAACAAAAAAACAAAACAAAACAAAACAAAAAAACAGGGGGCTACTTGAAATAGTTATTGTATTGGAGACATCCAGCTAATGAACTTAAGAAGTAGCTATTATAGGGTAGAAAGAACATTACCTTTAGAATCTAGAATTCTGGTTTCTTAGGTTTTGTTTGGTTATTAGGTACTAATTACCTAGAGTAAACCCTTTATCACATTAAGATTTTTTTATTTAAGTAATGGAATATGAAATAAATGTCTTTTAAGCATTCCTTTAAATCCAGTTTTCTACAACTATGTATGACACACTAATATTCAAGTTCACAGAATATTATAAATTAGGGGAAGGGTATAGTGAGAGAAATTTCCTTCCCCTAAGTCAAGACTTTTTAACCCATTTTCGTATCTATAGATAATGACTCCTTCCCATAAAATATAGAGTTGTATTTCTTGCCATACAATGCTTAGGTAGTCCAGATATGTATACATGAGAATGAAAAAGAAGTAGAAAAGTTGGGCATCTTTTTTCCCTGGAAAAATATTGTGTTCTATGGGAGAGAAAGGAGTTGGTAGATAATAGAAAGAAGATGTTAAAAAGTAGAGAAGTAGTTCAAGTAAAACAATAAGCTGCAATATTCACAGAAAGAGTTGGGAATATGTACTGATTCTTATGGAATGAGCACAGTCTTAACTCATTTCTTATCCAAAATTTGCAAATTGCACTCTATTATGAATAGATCTCTCATTTTAGTGACCAACTCAAGAGAAATCTGGCAGCCATGGTGAGAATGGGAAACAAAGATTTTTATACCCAGCAAAACTGACTTTTGGTGTAAATGACACAAGCAAGCTATTATCGGCATGCAAGAACTTGGGGATATTGTTTCCAGGAGACTTTCCTGATGAATCTACCTGAGAACAAGCTTCAGACAACCAAAAGACCACATACTGTATGATGTCCAAAACAGGCATGTTGATAGAGACAGAAGGTAGATTAGTAGTTGCCTAGGACAGGAAGGGTTGTAGGGAAATGGGGAGTGACTGCTAATGCACACAGTGCTGCTTTTTTGAGATGATGATAATGTTCTAAAATTGTGGTGAATCAACTCAGTGTGTATACTAAAACCACTGAAGTGTATATACTTTAAATGGGTGAATTGTATAATAAAGGTGTTAAAAAGAAAAACACTATAGTTCTGAATTTTAATTCAAAATATTAGTATAAGCATATGAGATATTGTATCTTAAATATATATAAATATGCATATATGCATATGTCCCCTGAAAAGGCCTAGAAACAGTAATGAAACCAGTAGCTATGACCATCCCTAACACACAGACTGTGGGCTTGAATTAATATTTTTCACTAACCAGGGCATTTTGGAGAAAAGACTAAAATGGGAAATGTACAAGATTAGTCTGAAATATCAAACCAGTTAACAAAGAAGCTAACCAAAGACTACTAGAGTAAGGTCAAAGGACTCAGGACCCAACTTGAAGAGGCTTCCACTGGCCAAAAATTAGAATTTTGAGTTTCAGTAAAAATATGAGTTGTAACAGATTAAAATCCATTAAGTATGTTTACATTGATAAGTTCAAGCCACAGGCAGTGAAGCATACATGTAATCATAGCTACCTGAGAGCCTACGGCAGGAGGATAGCTTGAACCCAGTAGTTCAAAACCAGCTTGGACAGCATAGCGAGACCCTATCTTTAATTAAAACTAAAAATAAATAAATAGGTAGGTTCTTTATAATGTAAAGCAGCAGTAATTGATCACCTTCAAAGAATGACAGAGAAGCAATTATCTTGAAAACTGGTATTTTCCCAGGCAGCAGCTGAAGATGGAGGGGAAAGTCCTGGTGCTCACTGGCTGAGGCCACCTTCTGGGCTGCCTGACAGCTGTCTTAGCTAAGCAGGTACTGCTGGGCCAGAAGTTGGTGGTCGTGCACTGCAAAGGCATCAACATTTTTGGCAGTTTCTACAGAAACAAGTTGAAGTACTTGGCCTTACTTTAAGCAGATGAACAGTAATCCTTCCTAGGCCCCCACCATTTTCAGGCCCCCTAGCTGCATCTTTCGGCAGACTGCTTGAGGCATGCTGCCCTGCAAGACCAAGCAAGGCCAGGCTGCCCCAGACCATCTCAAGGTATTTAATGGGATCCCACTGCCCTTTGGCAAGATAAAGCGGTTGGTGCTTCCTGCTGCTCCCAAGGTTGTATGTCTGAAGCCTATGATAAAGTTTGCCTACCTGTAGTACCTGGCTCAGGAGGTTGGCTGGAAGTACCAAGCAGTGACAGCCACCCAGGAGAAGTGGAAGGAGAAGGCCAATATCCACTATTGGAAGAAAAAACATCTTATGAAACTATGTAAACAGGCCGAAAAGAATGAGGCATATACCTGTAGTCCCAGCTACTTGGGAGGCTGACGTTGGAGGGTCACCTGAGCCCAGGAAATGAGGCTGCAGTGAGCTGAGATTGTGCCACTACATTGCAACCTGGATGACAGAGTGAGGCCCTGTCTCAAAAAAAATAAATAAATAAATATAAATAAACCAATAGTAAGAAGAGGCAGTTACCTTGGTTTCAATATTAGCAAAAGGGATCTGGAACATGAATTGGAGGGAGCCCTACCTTCTGAATAGGGCATCTGTTTTAACTTCCCACCTGATCAAATACTCTGCAGCTCTAAGAATGTGAAAAAAAAATGCTTAGAGACAGTATGAGCTTAGTGTTTTACAAAGAGTTTGCTTTCGCATTATTGAGTTTCAAGAGTTCTTTATATATTTTCATTAACAGTTCTTTATTAGATACATGTTTTGCAAATATTTTCTCCTAGGCCTTTGGTTTGTCTTCTCAGTCTCTTGACAGTGTCTTTTACAGAGCAGTTTTTCATTTTAATGAAGCTCAGCTTGTCAATTTTTTCTTTCATGGATTGTGCCTTTAGTGTCATATCTAAAAAGTCGTCTCCAAACCCAGGGTCATCTAGATTTTATCCTAAGTTATCTTCTAGGAGATTTATAATATTCCATTTTACCTTTAGGCCTATCATTTATTTTGAGTTCATTTTTGTGAAAGTTACAAGGTCTGTGTCTACATTCTTTTTTTTTTTTTTTAGTATGTGTATATGGATATCTAGTTTTTCCAGCACCACTTGTTAAAAAGACTATCTTTTCTTCATTTAATTGTCTTTGATTCTTTGTCAAAGATCGATTGACTATATTTATGTGGGTCAGTTTCTAGGCTCTCTAGACAACAAGGTTGTCTTCATTTCTGTATCTCTATAGAAAGTCTTGAAGTTGGGCAGCGTCAGTCAGTGTCAGAAATTGGCTATTTTGGACAAAAGCTTCTCCATGTAAACTTCAGAATTAGTTTGTATCTACAAAAGAACTTGCTAGAATTTTGATTGGAATTGCAATAATCTGTAAACCAAGTTGGGAAGAACTGACATCTTGATATTGAACTTTCTATCCATAAACATGGGGGGAATATCTCTCCGTTTGTTCTTTGATATTTTTCATGAGAATTTTGTACTTTTCTTCATATGGATTTTATACACATTTTTTAGATTTATACCTAAATATTTCATTTATGGGAGGGGTGCTCACGATGTAATCTAAATGGTATTGTGTTTTTCATTTCAAATTCCACTTGTTCATTGCTGGTATATAGGAAAGCATTGATTTTCTATATTAACCTTATATTCTGAAATCTTGCAATAATCCTTTCTAGTTTCAGATGTTTTTTGTTGATTCTTTCAGATTTTCTGCCCCATTCAAAAGGTAGGGCACTTTAGGGTTCGTGACAGAGTGAGACCTTGTCTTTAAAAAAAAAAAGGCACTTAAAAGAAGTCCAAAATGTATCTCAAGAAAGTTGTACATAAGTCTTCACACTATTATTATAAGACATGCCTCATTGTACACATGTTTCTCAATTATATTATTCCAAATCTACAGTATTGGCATAGCTTTCACTGTTGAAAACTGTTTCATTTCTTAAAAATATTTTTAACCTCATATCACTAGTCCTATGCTAAAACAGGGTATTTTACCTGTGAACTACCACAAATAGATAAAATAGCTACTTTACATATAAATGGCCCTTTAAAACTGGATACTATTGTATGTCAATTTGCAACATAGTCTGTATGAAAAGAGAAAAACTAATAAATCCTGTATTGTGGACCAATAATTAGATTCTCATTGTGGTGCAAAGTACTCACAGGAGGTTCATTCTTGGCCTCATAAATTTGACCATATATTTTCATTCTAATGTTCTTAAATGACTTAGAGACATGACGTAACAGTAAAATAAGCTCCTAAACAACAATGGCAAACGCATAAAGACTGAAATTATGCAGTGATTGGATGCCATTTGTTTAGGAATTGACTTTCCTATTTACTCTTAAATATAACAGCAAATGGAGAGTTGATTGTTAAACTGCACATTCAGAATCTCATGGTTTAATATCTCATGTGCTATATGCCAGACTAAAGATTATTAACAATTTTTGCTTTGTTCACTGCAGAAACAATACAGTACTTATACAAATATTTTGATTAAAGTATTGTTTCCACTCAATTTATGTCCCATTCCTGTTGAATTACTTAAGTTAACCTAGTTCAGTGGTTCTCAAACTGTAGTGTACATCAGAATCCCAAAGAGAGCTTGTTAAAATACAGATTTATAAGCCATGCTCTCAGAGCTTCTGATTCTGTAGATCCGAGTTGGGCCTGATAATTGGCATTTCTTAGTGTCTCCATAATGCTGATGCTGCCTGTCTTGAGAACCACATTTTGAGAACACTGGCCTGTTACCATGAAACCTCTTTCTCTACAATCAACAGAATTCTTTTTTTAAAAGTTAGCTAAAAAAACAAACCAAAAAAAAAAAAAAATAGGCTCATGATTTGTCTGTCACCACTGTTTAGGAAACCATGTTCTGATTTACTGGGTCAAGAACTGAAGGAAACATTTCTTCTTATATAGGAGATCATAGTAAAGCTGTTTCTTAAAATCTTACAAACATTGTTATTTATCAAGTGGAGTATTAAACTATTCGAGGTTTCATTTATTTTTGGGAAAACTCCAGTTAAATAAAGCAGATAGAACAGCCCTCTTAAAATCCCTGAAGAATATATGACACAAATTTCTATCATTAATATATAATGAAGATTCTTTGGTTTTTTTGTATTGTTTTGTTTGTTGTTGTTTTTTTCCTGTCATATTTTGCTTTATCTCCCTGGCTACATATTTAATTGAGTTACTTTTATTTTTAACTTTTATTTTAGGTTCAGAGATAACATGTGCAGGTTTGATATAAAGGTACATGGCATGTCACAGAAGTTAGATATACAGATTATTTTGTTACCCACGTATTAAGCATAGTACTTCATAGGTAACTCTTCAGTCCTCACCCTCCTTCCATCCTCCACTCTCAAGAAGGCCCCCATGTCTGTGGTTCCTTTCTTTGTGTCCATATGTACTCAGTGTTTAGCTCTCAGTTATAAGTGAGAACATAGAGTGTTTGGTTTTCTATTCCCGTGTTAGTTTGCTTAGGATAATGGCCTCCAGCTTTATTCATGTTGATGCAAGGACATTGTATTAGTCAGGGTTCTCTTAGAGGGACAGAACTAATAGGATATATATATTTTTATATATATATATATATATATATGTAGAGGACATGTATGTGTCCTTATATATCTTGTATATATATCCTATAAGTATTAAGTTAATACTTAATAAACTGTAAGTATTAAATTAATAATTAATAAACTCCCCTTTTGATCTATAAAGCTTACACCATCACAATATTCCACAGTAGACTGTCTGCAAGATAAGGAGCAAGATAACCAGTCAGAGTCCCAAAACTGAAGAGCTTGAAGTCCAATGTTAGAGAGCAGGAAGCATCTAGCACAGGAGAAAGATGTAGGCTGGGAGGGTAGGCCCATGTTTTTCTGACTACTTTATATTTTCTGGAAGCTGATTAGATTGTGCCCATCAGATTAAAGGTGGATATGCCTTCCGCAGCCCGCTGACTCAAATGTTAATTTCTTTTGGCAACACCCACACAGACACACCCAGGATTTATACTTTATATCCCTCAATGCAATCAAGTTGACACTCAGTATTAACCATCACAGACATGGTCTCATTTTTTTTATGGCTGTGTAGTGTTCCATGGTGTATGTACCATATTTTCTTTGTCCAGTCTACTGCTGATGAGTATTTAGGTTGATTCTATATCTTTGCTATTATGAACAGTGCACAATAGATACATGCATGTGTCTTTATGTTAGAACAGTTTATTTTCCTTTGGGTATATACTCAATAATGGGACTGCTGGGTTAAATAGTAATTCTATTTTAAGTTCTTTGAGAAATCTCCCAACTACTTTTCACAACGGCTGAATTAATTTACATTCCCACCAGCAGTGTATAAGTATTCCTTTTTCTCCACAACCTCACCAGCTTCTGTTATTTTTTTTTCTCCACAACCTCACCAGCTTCTGTTATTTTTTTTGACTTTTTAATAATAGCCATATAATGAAGTTTTTTAAAAAGGCTTTTGAAATCTTATTTCCTTAAAGCCCAAGATCCATGTTGGGCTTTGCCAGAATTGTTTGTTTTTATATAACCCCCTAAAATAAGATAGTTTCTTTTTCCCAAGATTATCAGCCATTTTCCCTCAACAGTACTGCTTTGGAGTGACTAAAATTAGGGCCAGAGTAACAATACCTCACTTTTAATCTGTTTTATAGCAGATGAAATGTTCAGTGTTGACATTAAGTTTTTAACCAGTGTGTTGCTGTTTGTTTAGTGCTGATACAGCTTGGCTCCATTTCTTTTGCACCTTGATTCTATGGATTTTATAGACAGCTGGTGTTTGGTGCCTGGCCCCAGGACTGGACTGTGCACTGCCACCCACCTGCCATCACTTCCGTTATTCCCTTTTACCCTTGCCTTGCCATCCACCATCACTTCGGTTATTCCCCTTTAGCCCTTACCTGCCTATGTTTTTTCCACGTAGAGCTCTGGATCTTTTTAAACACACATGCTGCTATCTCACTATTTCTGTTAGAACTAGTCCTTTTGAACAAATCTAATTAGATCAGTTACTTCACTACTAAGGATGATTCTTATCTGAACAAATAACCTTGAGGATGTTGATCAGTCTCAGAAGAAAACATGTACATATAATGTACATAAATCATACTGCGTAAAGTCAGCTTCATCGAAAACTGAATTTAAGATCTTCAGGAACAGCTAAATGATCTTTCTTTACAGTTTTGTACTATTCTCTTTCTACATTTGCCAATTATATGTGGTAAGATTGATGGTGAGAATTTATCTGATTACCTCGCGTAGTATTCGCCGTATTATATTTGTCTTCATTTTCCTTTTGAAGAGGAATGGAAGTTATTACTTGATCCTTTCCTATGTATCACATTTTTCCAGTGTTACACTTCAAACCAAGTGTTATTATGAGTCATTGACCACAGCTGTCATGTTTACTTACGTATTCCAAGTGCTTGTGCAGCTTGGTATGTAAGTACATAGGCACTAAATAAATATTTGTTGAATAAATTGACTGACATTTTTTAAAGGTCAATTATACAAGCAGTTCCTTTTTGAAAGTTTATAATTTAGAAAGTTTAAACTGTGTTGAAATGTGTGTGTGTGCGCAATAGCTTTAAAAAGCAGTAAAAAACAAAACATTCAGATAGTGCATGAGTAGCTACAATGGACAAGATAAATTATGTTTCTTGTTATTATTTCTGTTTGTATTCCAAGGAGGAAATGCCTGCTAAATTGTTTCAGTCAGATATTTTTAAAACTCTTCTAATTAAAAAAACACTAAGTTCTGTGACATTTGATATTCTGATGATGATCATTATTAATGCAGTGCATTGCTTCATTGAGTTGTTTATAGTACTATAAGAATATAACACTGATCTATTAAAAACAGATGCAATATTGTCATGAGATGGGATATATGAAAATATGTTAAAGCCTCTTAAATGAAAAAAAAATTAAGATGCTTTCAAGTAAATTAACGAAATTCAAGGATTAGCAAAGTACAGCCAAGCCCATTCATTCACATTTTGTGTATGGCTGCTTTGACCCTACAGCTATAGTGAGTGAGTGAGTAAATGAATTGAGTGAATGACTGCTGACCAGAAATTGCACTTTCATACATTTAACCTGAGGAAATAGTTACATATACAAATAAGTATGTACAGGATGTTCATTCCACAGCTGTTTGTAATATCAAAACAAGGGAAACCTAAATGTTGACTAACAGAAGACTGGCTAAACAAGTTCTGGTGTATGCTTATTATGCCAGAACTAGTGTATGATATAGCTTTTTTTAAAAAGATGTTACAGAAATGTATCCATTGATAGGAAACAAGGGTCAGCAAACTACAGCCCTTTGGCCAAATTGGCTTGAGACCTGTTTTTATACTACCAGAGCTATGAATGGGTTGTTAAATTTTAAAGGATTATTAAAAATAAACATGAGACAGAGTATGTGACTAGTAAAGCTTAGAATATTTACTGTCTAACCCTCTATAGAAAATGTTTGCTGACCCCTGATAGAATGTTGTATACAATATAGATTAAATTGGTAGGGGTGAGTTTACAACATTACAAAAGAGTATATATGGAACAATATCTTTTTAAGAAAATGCAGTCAATACCATTTAGACACTTAAGATGTTAATAGTTCTGGGTAGACAAGATTAATAAGATTCTATATTTTATGTCTAATTTTGTGATTTTTCAATCAAAAAATGTATTATATAAGAAAATTAAAATTTAATATTGGCATTGGGAAAAAAAGAGAACTTCTCTGAGTTGCGAGGTGCAAAAGTATGTTTCTCCATTTTGTAGATGAAGAAACGGAGACTAAGGGAGTTTAATTAATTTGCCTGAGGGGACACAAATATAAGACACAGATTGCATTGCTGCCAAATTTTCTGTCCAGCAGTGTCGCCGTTTGATAATTTAAAATGCTCATTCGTCAGCTGACATAAAACTATCGACTGTGTACCCAAAGACAATTTAAAGGTATCAGTGTATAATATATGATAAAGGGGGATTATGCAGAAATAAGAGACTACCTGCCTAATGGTATTAGGTGTGTACTGGATAGGTTTAAATTTGCTTAAATAGAATGAGAAATGAGCAGCTCACATTTTACATTTTTTATAAGAAACAAAACCTGTGCACATAGATATTCAGTTGACTTTGTAAATTTGCAAACTATTACTGCTACATGATATGGTAACACATTGCCCTTTCATACCTACAGAGTTTAATTGTTCAAATTCAGTCATGTGACACAAAAAGGGACCATGTCCTGAAGCTGGTGCCCTTCACTGTAAGATAGAAGAGTGGCATTTGACTTGTCAGGTCCTTGTGCAGATAACTGTTTACAAAATAAGTCAGCAACTCAGAAGAAGAATGAATACAACAGTGAGAAGTCTCATTGTAATGAACTGATAGCTAATAACAGAAGGAAGCAGTAGGAGTATAGAAAGCAGACATGATAGCTCAGCAGCTTTTGGACCATTTAGTGTGTAGACAAAACGCTAATCTCCTTATCAGACATGATAGCTCAGCAGCTTTTGGACCATTTAGTGTGTAGACAAAAGGCTAATCTCCTTCTATTATTCCTGAGGAAACCACTATCTTGGTGGCCAAGGATGATGATAACTATTACTGCTCTTTAAAAAAACACTGTTCCTTTACTCATAACCAACTTGTGATTTGGGAGGATTATTCTCTATTCACATATTTAGAAAATGAGGTACAGAAAAGAGGTTAAGTGGGTGCTCAAGATCATACAGACCATTCAAGTGATAAAGGAAAACTTCATCACCTGGTCCCAACTCTGTGTGCATATGATGATGATGCTGAGTAAAAGCAGGATCACTCTACATTTAACCAAATCATAAAAAACAGATAAACATGTCTTTAAAACTTATATAAATTATTAAACTATAAATGTTTTCATGCTTTTCAGAGATACAATTCAGTTAACAGGAAAAAATTCACTAGCATAGAATGCCTTGTAACTAAAAAATGTCAGGGAATTATATACAGTCATGCCTAGGTATCTGTGGAGATAGGTTTCAGGAACCCCTGAGGATACCAAAATTTACAGATGCTCAAGTTCTTTATATAAAATGGTGTAGTATTTGCATATAACCTGAATACATTCTCCCATATTCTTTAAATCATCTCTAGATTACTTATAATACCTAATATAATGTCAGTGCTATGTAAATAGTTGTTATACTGTATAGTTTAGGAATAATGAATAAATATAATAAAGTCTATACAATGTTCAGTACAGATGCAACCATACTTTTTTTCCAAATATTTTTGATCTGCAACTGGTTGATACCACAGATGTGGAACCCACAGACAAAAAGGTCAAACTATACTTACATAGATGAGGCTATCATTTTTTTCTATTGTCTTTTTATTGAACAAAGATTACCAAGCCTGTATTTTGTATATTTTAATGATTTCTGATGTCTGCCTGCAAAAGCAATAGTAAATAGAACAGCCCCTATTTTAACTCTGTGATATCACATATTAACATCTATGTGGTGGATTCCACAAATTCAATTAGAAATCATAGGCAGATAGAATATGTGCTTTCATAATTCCCTTCTCTTAGTAGGCATTATATTTTTTTTTTATTTTTTGAAAGAAAGAAAAAGAGAGGAAAGAAAGTGAGAGTGAAAGAAAGAAAGAAAAAGAAAGTATGAGAGAAAGAAAGAGGAAGAAAAAGAGGGAGAGAGAACAGGATTCTTGTTCTACTGCCCAGGCTAGAATGCAGT
>CAUYLG010049564.1:0-39434 GCA_963573385.1 Cacajao melanocephalus | reverse complement strand
TCCGCTGGGAATCTCCTGGTCTGTGGGCAACAGAAATTCGTCTGAAAGTGCGGCCTCCACTCGCTCTCTACGCTTTCACTGGGAGCTACATTCCTGAGCTGTTGCTAATCTGCCATCTTGGATCTCTCTCTCTCTCTCTCTCTTTTTTTTTTTTTAAATGGAGTCTTGCTCTGTCACCCAGGCTGGAGTGCAATGGCATGATCTTGGCTCACTGCAGCCTCTGCCTCCTGGGTTCCAGCAATTCTCCCATCACAGCCTACCGAATAGCTGGGATTTCAGGCACCTGCCATCATATCGTGCTTGGGTAATTTTTTAATTTTTGTAGAGATGGGGTTTCACCATGTTGGCCAGGCTGGTCTCAAACTCCTGACCTCAGGTGACCTGCCTGCCTTGGCCTCCCAAGGTGCTGGGATTATAGGCGTGAGCCACCGCATCCAGCCTCTTTGGGTCTTTTTCCCTAACGTCTCTTATGTCACATAAAATTTAAATTAAGTAAGTTTGATGTTTCTCTTGTTAATCTGTATTTTACCATAGGTGCCTCAGCTATGACTCTAATGATGAGTGAGAAAAAAAATATTTTCTTCCCTGCAGCTGCTTGGCCACCTACCTTTTTCTTGGATTGGCAGAAATCTGGCTTAATCTGGCTTCGCTAGTCCTTTGTCACCTGGCCAGGAGGTAGCCCTTGGTCTAACCCCTTCTCCTGTTCAGAAGCAGACTTTCCTTTTCTTTCTAAAGGCTGGTAGGCAGCTCCTCCTCATGGATGAAGTGGTAACTCCAGAATGTCTCCACGTGAAAGCTGTTGGGGTGGGAAGTGGGCTGGGAGGCTGTGCTGGCATAGGCCTGGTGTAGGATTGAGAAGACAACAACTGCCAGTGTGAGGATCAGGCGGGGGTCGGGAAGACAGCTGAGAGTGGCTAAGGAAAGCCAGAGCCTCTTCAAGTCATCTCTTGATGGGTGTTAAAGGGAGAGAAGGGGCCAACAAACCGTGAGATTAAAAGGCGGAAATGGGGGCATAGAGATCCCAGCGGCTCTAGGGGAACCTCCCAGGCATGTGCTGTGTGAGCATGCTTTTCCACTGTTCCTTCTGCAATGCATTCCATCCAACTGCTATATACGGTAAAGGGAATGAAAGGTGGGAAAGGCACAGGATGCACTGAATCCACACTTCAGCTGTGAATTCTCTAAAGGATGGCTAGCCCTTATATTTGCTGATGCAGCTGCCTCTCTCCTGAGATCTGTAAAAAGACTTTTTTTTTTTAACAAAAGGTAAAATCATGACACTTACACAAATGTAAAATGAACACATGTCAAAGATTATATTTAATTCATTAATTAATGAGGGAACCAGTAAGATGCTACAATCAGTCCAAAGGAGAATGAAAAATGCCATGCATAGCTAGGACAATAGGAATGCTGAAATAGAATTTATAAATAGATGCAAAATTGATGATAGCCACTAGACAGTTTGTCCTCATGTCCATGGGACAAGGATAGTTTGCATTCCATGGGTCTTCTACAGCTTACTAACCAAGTAATGTATAGGTCTCCTCTTTCCTTGTTGGCCTGAGTGTGTTTCTGACCATTCATGGGTCAGCCCAGACCTGGATGTCAATACTCCTGAGAAATGTGGCAACTGCAGTAACTGAAATCAGTAAACACATGATTTCTCCCTCTGTTTGTTGGTCTGTGTTCTTGTCTAGAGAATTGTTTTCCTCTCCAAGAGTAAGCTGTTAAAGAGCTACAAGACAATGAAGGGCAGAGAGAACTGGGATGTGAAGACTTTTCCATTTTACCGTCTTTCACAGATCCATGTTGCAGCTGGGAGCAGAGGGAAACCTGGACATTCACTTCACCGAAATGAGACAGCTGCAGCAGGAGACAGGCTAAGGTGTCTGGGGACAAATCAATGTACTGGATGCCCTGGTGTACATGTGAGGAAGAAGCAGGAGTTGGGAAGAGAGAGGAAAAGGATATAGATAGGTGAATAAATAAATAAGAGCTCAATGGGACTATAGAAGAGGTGAGGGAGGAACTTTATTTGCACATTCGCTCTTCAGTTCATTTCCTCATTCATTCTCTGGACAATGAATCTGTCTCTGTGCTGGGTCCTTGAGCATAAAGACTAAATCAGCTGCACAAAGACCCTGATCACTAACATCCTAGTGGGAAAGACACACTGTGTATTAAAGTGAGTAATCACCACCTCCCCACCATGTTCATATCCTGATCCCTGGAACATGTGAACATTATCGTATATGGTAAAATGGACTTTGCAGATGTGATTAAGTTCAGGATCTTGAGATGGAGAGATTATTCTGCATTGGCCTAATGTAATCACAGGGGTTTTTATAGGAAGGACAGGTGATCAGCATAGGAGAAGACCATGTGATGATGAAAGTAAAGATGGAAGTGATGAAGCTACAAACCGAGGAATACTGGCAGCTCTGGGAACTGGAAGAGGCAAGGAACAGATTCTCTGCTGGAGCCTTCCAAAGGAACCAGCCCTCTGACACCTTGCTTTCAGCCTTGAGAGACCCATTTTGGACTTCTGACTACCAAGACTGTAAGAGAATAGATTTGTGTTGTTTGAAGCCACTGAGTTTGTGGTAATTTGCTACAGGAAACTAATATACATGTCGAACAATCGCACGGTCACATGATTGCAATGTAGAGTGTTTTGTTGAAGGAAATTAAGGTAGCTGGGGAGCTGATGACAGGTGTTTTGGAGGAAGAGGTTTCCTGTGGAGAGCTAAGGGCTTTGAAGGGGGTCACCCATGGAGTGGTGGACTGGGGAGGTGGCGGTTTCAAAGCACACACCATGTGAGGGAAGGACACTGCAGAAGTCCCAAAACAATGCTTTCTTGCTTCTCCCTGGGGGAAGATGAAGGCTGGTGGCAGGAGCATTAATGTGTGGTCATGGTGGTCTGTGTGATGGGGTGAAAATGCAAAGGAGATGAACTCCCAAGACTTTTGGGAGGCATTTATAGGAGGCTAGGTGCTATATAAATCCAAGGCAGTCTTTTCAGACAGAAGGCTTGATGCCATTAATGAGGCAGCTTGGATGAGTGGCACCATAAAACTGGCTGGTGGTTTTCTTGTGAAAATAGTCTCAGACGCCCTTCTCTTCATGTCCTTAGAAGATGTGAATTTAGAGGTCTCCACATTGCCTGACAAAGTCTGTTTTTAACTGGATATATTTAAGAAAATTACCATGGCATTCTCCTGAACTTTGCCTAAAATTCCCTTTAACGATCTACAAAGGGTTTTGCTCATCTATACATTCTTAAAGGTCACAAAATTAGAAGCTTAGCAGCCACGTGCCAGCTGCACACAGCATTTGAAATCTTTGACACAGATTATTTCAGAAGTCACAATCGGCCAAGCTGCGCTTCTTGTGACACTTAGTAGCCTGCACACCCATCTGCTGGCTTGTAAGCATGTGTCTTTTTGTCCAGCCAGCTGAGGTACTTGGTTTCTGAGTTTTTTTTTTGTTTGTTTGCTTGCTTTTTAATGCTCAGACATTCTCCTGTGATGAATATTTGTGAGCCAAATTATTTGGCAGGAGGCTTTGATGCCATGGCCAAATGGGAAGTCCAGAGTCAGCATCTTTTTAAAGCTGACTCTTACTTGCCAGTTCCTCTTTCTGCCCACATACCCCCACCCCGACCCCATACCAGGCCCAGTGGCTGTTGCACAGACAAAAACCAAGCAGTCCTGCAAACCTCACTTGCTTCCTTCTGGGCTTGATGCTGCCTGGGAGTGGGCTTTTCCCTGGGTATGGTATATAGGAGTTTTCCTTACATTTCCATTTCTTATCAGCTTCCATTGCAACTGATGCAGGACAGGCAAGACCCCAAACTGGGGCTTAGCCCAGGGGGATTCTTGGCTTTGCACAGGAGAGAATTCAAGCACAAGTGGTGGTGTTAGACAGCAACTTTTATTGAAGCAGCAGCAATGGTACTGCTCCCTGTGCAGAGTGCCTACCCCATAGGCAGTGTGCTCAGAGTAGCAGCTCAGGGGCAGGTCAGCAGTCATATTTGCACCCACTTTTAAAGACATGCAAGTTAAAAGGCAGTTTATGCAGACATTTCTAGGAAAAAGGTGGTAACTTTCAGGTCATTGGGTCATTGCCATGGAAAGACGCAGTGATTCCTGGTTGTTGCCACGGCGATGGTAAACTGACATGGCATACTGGTGGGCATGTCTTATGGAAAGCTGCTTCTGCCCTGGCCATGTTTTAGCTAGTTCTCGATTTGGTCCAGTGCCCGAGCCCTGCCTCTGGAGTTGAGTCCTGCCTTCTACCTCACTATCTTAGTTCTATTTGAGGATGCCCTGAAAGGCTGTATCCATTCTCACAGTGAATGAGGAATCTATGCTGAGTTTCCTTTGTAGGTGAATTTTGGATGATGTATAACCCAGTACAGTGGAAAAGTCCAGAACTGAGGAATACAGGCTAATATGAAAGACTCATAGTTTTGGAGGCTCTACATTGAAAGACTCATGCAGGGGCAGAAAGAGTTCGCCTTACCTGTGCTGTGGGAAGCTTGCTATAAACATTCTGATAACCATTTAACTTTAGACCCTTTTAGTACCAGTGTCATGCCCTGCAGTGTTCACTAAGTGCCCACAGTCATCTGCTCTCTGTGACCTCCTCATATTATGAGCTAGAGTCGAGCAAGCTTTATTCACAGCCAGCTCTCCTCCTTCCTTTTTGGCCCGAGTATGTTGCTGATCATTCATGGGTCAGCCCTGACCTGGACGTCAACACTCCTGAGAAATGTAGGAACTGCAATAATTGACTGAAATCAGTAAACACACAATTTCTCCCTCTCTTTGCCTCTCCGTGTTCTTGTCTAGAGAGTTGTTTTCTTCTCCAAGAATAAGAAGGTGGAATAGATTTTTCCACCTTTTGTTCCCCTCACCCCAGTGATAATGAGGCACCAGGAGGAAAGTTTCTGACTTTCTGCAGGTATTTATGTTCTGCTTCACATCATCATAATATTTATTCCTTTAATGTAGGGGAATCTTACGTGAAGCTTGTTGGAAATAGGTCATCCTCTGTAACCTGGGTTTGTTGGACCCCACATATAGAAACGATTTCTTGGTAACTCTAGTTCTCTTGAGCATGTATATTGTGGTTAAGGAGGCACAAGGGCACAAGGATTTTAGTACCTTGAGGACTGAAAACCTTCCGTAGAATCAGTGTACATATTGTTTTATAAATAAGGAGTATTCTTGGGGTTCAGTTGTTTGCAAAGGAAGTGAGCTCCTTAAGGTTTACAGCCCAGATCACAATAACTGGATGACCCGAATCAAGAGTATACGTCAGGAAACAGAATCCTGGAGGAGTCAACTGACAGCGTCAGTCTGTGGCCTCAAAGACTTTTGTGTCTTTTGACAGAAGGTCCGTCTGGTTTAGGAAGTCAGATGACTTCCATGTAGTCACAGGAAGAGCCTGTGTGTCTACAGCTGTGGGCTGGAAAACAGGTGAGAGATGCTGGCCTCTCCAAGGCCTTGTCTATGTGCCCCACTTCCAGACAGGAACACCCAGGGTTCCGTTAGGCTGCAAATAATGAAAAATCTGAATAGCAGAGGTTTAGAAAACATGGGGTTTGCTTATCCTACCTGAAAGAAATCTGAAAGTTGGAAGTCCAGCGCTGGGTCAGAGGTTCAGGGATGCTGGGGCTGAGGCATAGATGGCTTTTTTTGGCCTTTTCCCCAGGGAAAAACAGAATCAATCAGAAGGAGGCTGATGTAGGTAGGGTGGGTTGGGTAGGCTGTGAGTCTGGCACTCTCTCTTGCTGGTGTGGGGGTGGGTACCAGGAGGGCTTCTCTCCTCCACCTTGCTCTGTTGCTCAGGCACCCGTTGCCAAGAAGTCACACTGGAATCCCCAGTGGGATGTTGCAGTTCAAAGGCACATGGGACCTTTGGTGGGACTCATCCACCCTGTACCCCTGTGAGCTCCTTAGTCACTCAGGTCAAAGACTCCAATATTGTCCCTTTTAACACTGTCATCACCCAGTACCCTGTTACACACTCAAATGCACCTGGGGCAGCCCTTGACCTTATGGGGCCCACTTTTTTTTGCAAACAACATAGATGTTGAGATGGTTACATAGGAGGATCCAGAATCCAGCCTTGAGGAGTTTGACATGGGAAAAGATGCCTCTGAGTGGGGCGGAGGGGGTATTCAGAGGGCTGTAGGGTCCTGGGAAGTGTCTGTGCCTCAAAGGGCACCCCATCTTCATACTCTGTCTTTCCCCACTGCTTTTATTTGCTTTGCTTTCAAAAATCTGTGATTCGTTTTCTTTGCTTTCCCCTCTTCCTCGGGCTCTTTGGTTAAGGGCAGGCCGAGTTACTGCATATGGCTGTGCCCCAGCCTTCTGCTTTACCTGGTGACTAAGGAGAAGCCCACACCAGTTCAACAAGGCTCGCATTTTAGAGGCAGACAAAATCTCAGACCCAGAAGCCAGGTGTGCAGAAAATGCATGTTGGCTTCTCTTTAGCATAATCTAATTTCCCAGGCTCCATTCTGTCTGGGTAGAGGAACATTATTCTTGGTTAGCTGAAGCCCCCTGCTTTTTCTGCAGATGTGTCTAATGCTGGGGGCTGGCACTGCTCCCCTTGTGGGGTGGGAGATGCTCTCCTTTCTGTTCTTTGGCTGTCAGAGCCTGCTGTTCACTGCTGTTGTCTCTTGTTCTCACTCCACCCCAGCTCTGCTTCAGTCCTACTCTCTCCAGGCCACAGCCACCCACTTGGACCTCCCATGAAGCTCTTGGGAGCTCCCACCCATCCTGGAGGGAACCTATGTGAAATTGGGTCTGGTTTGTTGATTTTGAATCACCAAATAGGCATTTGTGTAGCCTGCCTCTCCAAGGGAACTTCAGGGTTTTGCTTCTGCTCTGGCCTTTGCCTGAGGCTGTCTTCCCGCACAAACTGCACGAAGTGGGAATGGAGCCCACTTCATGGACACAGGTGGCCCTTCCCAGGACACTGCAGCCTCTGCACACCCCTCCACCCCACTCGAGAGGCCTCTGTGCTGCTGAGGCCAAAGATTTACTTTCAAAGGCCAGATATTCTTCCTGAGTCCTAGTCTTAACCTGGGGCTGAAGCTTTGCTCTCAGAGGTAAAGATGAAGGCCTCCGTTTTCCTCTGCTCTCTGCAAATTGCCTTTGCCTGAAGTGGGGAGCAGGAAATAAATGACCAAGTTATGTGGCCTGGGAGAGGGAGAAGAGCCCAGTCAACAGCTCAAGAGATCCCGCCATGTCTACTTAAAGGGAAGAAGGGAGAAAGGATAAAGAGAGATTTTTTTCCTTTTAATATAATGCAGATTAAATTTTAGATTAGTTTTCTTTTCTACGTTTAGGTTCTTTATGTGGCAGAAAATTCCAAAAAAAAAAAAAAAGAAAATTCCAAAATATATTAGTAAAAATGAACTCACTTCTCATACTCTTGGGGTTTCTTTGAAATGTTCAGAAGTTAAGAAACTTTGTTAGACTATTTTACTTAATTTTTAAAAAATAGCCTATCAAGGAGTTTTCAAAACTTTTTAGGTGTATAAACACCCTATTTCGGAAACCACCGTATTTTGCACTTTCACTTCCCACCACACCAGCTTAGTGACAAGAAAGTGTCTGAAACAAGGTGCAAAATCAAAGTTCTCAGAAATACGCTTGGGACCTGTCATTCCGCAGCATCTGCATGGCTGCTGTTTCCACTCGGAGTGTCCTTAGCCTGTGCCCTTTTCGAACTCCTGCCCTTTGTCCGCAGACGAACTCTAGTGCAGTCTCCCAGCGTTACCTGGCAGCCTCCTCCTCCCTGGAGCAGGAGAAGCAGCTCTTTCTCTTATGTTCCATCATCCATTATGGCTGCTCTCACACTGGATTAGGAAGATTTGGTCACCTGAGTGCCTACTTCCTCTGTGCTGTTGGACTCTGTGGTTTACATACTCCTAGATGCTGTTTTTTACATACTACTAAATTTTCAACCCGAGAAATCTGAAACCATCCCCTAACCTTACCTGCTTACCTGTTGTAAAACGTGTTATCCCAGTGGTAGATTCTTTGGGTCCTAGGCATCTAGACTTGCACGAGTCTCATGTCAGTTTCATGTGCTTACAATGGGAATAACAGAGAGGGAGACAGCTATGAGTTTTTCCCAATGGCCAGTGAGTGCTTCGTTCCCTGTATCATGTTTTATTGATTTCTCTATCCCCAGGGCTAGCGCGTTTTGGACCTAGGGTGCTATGGGTTGAATTGCATACCTGCAATATGTTGAAATCTTAACCCTTGTACCTCCAAACGTGACATTATTTGGAGCAGGGTCTTTATAGAGGTAATCAGGGCAAAAAGAGGTCTTTAGGGTAGGTCCAATTCAATATGACTGATGTCCTTATCCAGCGGAAAAATCTGGACACAGAGCTGGATGCATCCAGGAAAAATGCCACGTGGAGATGAAAACAGAGATCAGAGTGATGCATTTCCAAGCCACGGAATGCTGAAGATGGTGAGCAACCCACCAGAAGCCCGGAGAGAGGCATAAATGGTTTCTCCCTCATAGCCCTTAGAAGGCACCAACCCTGCTGATGCCTTGATCTCTGATCCTCAAGGATGTGGGGTAGCTGTGTGAACAGCTGCATGAGAGTTCTTCAAAACGTTTATAGAAAACGCCTGTTATGAAAAAACTATGCTGGATTTCAAATTTTTTGCACAAAATTAATTTGTACTAACTTTTTATAACGTGTTCATACAGAATATAGTTTGAAGCACTATGAAGGATAATACACGAGTTTGAAAAGAGCCCCTATCAGAGCAATGTGAATTTTTGCTAAAATTGAAGTAAGAATAAACATCAAATTTATAGTGAGGCTTGAGGGGGGAAGTATGGTGAATTCATTGATGCTTTGTGTAAAGCTTATGGGGACAATACCCCCTTCCCCCAAATCAACAGCTTACAAATAGATAACTTCTTTTAAGAAGGGAGAATTGAGGCTGAGCACAGTGGCTAACACCTGTAATCCCAACACTTTGGGAGACTGGGGCATGTGGATCACTTGAGATCAGAAATTCGAGACCAACCTGGTCAACAAGGTGAAACTCTATCACTACTAAAAATACAAAAAAAAATTAGCCAGGTGTGGTGGCAGGGACCTGTAATCCCAGCTACTCTGGAGGCTGAGGCAGGAGAATCACTTGAACTTGGGAGGCAGAAGTTGCAGTGAGCCAAGGTCGTGGCACTGCACTTCAGCCTGGGTGATGGAGCAAGACTCTGTCTCAAAAAAAAAAAAAAAAAAAAAAAGGGGGAGACGTTGATGTTGAAGATGAAGCCTGCAGTGGCAGACCATTCATGTCAGTTTGCAAGGAAGAAATTAACCATGCCCTAATTTAAGAGACCTGATGATTAACAGACATTTTAATTGGTTCAGTTTATGCAATTCTGACTGAAAAATTAAAGTTAAGTAAGTTTTCTACTCCATGGGTGCCAAAACCAAACCGGCTGCAGATAAGAACAGATCTTTCAATGAAAATTTTAAATGAGTAGGATGAGATCCTGAATGATTTATTCAAATAATTGTAATGAGATGAAACATGGCATTACCAGTACAATTCTGAAGACAAAGCACAGTCAAAGCAATGGCTACAAAGAGGTGGACATTTTCCAGTCAAAGAAGAAGTGGACCAGCCAAAGCAGAAGTAGACCAGTCAAGAGTACAGGTCATGGCAACAGTTTTCTGGAATGCTCAGGGTGTTTTGCTGTTGACTGTCTGTAGAGCCCAAGAACGTAACATCTGTTTATTATGAGAGTATTTTGAGAAAGTTCGCCAAAGCTTTAGCTGAAAAATGCTGCTGGAAGCTTCAGCAGAGAGTCCTTCTCCACTCTGACAATGCTTCTGCTTTTTTCTCTCATTAAATAAGAGCAATTTTGTGAATTTCAATAGAAAATCACGGGGTATCCAACTTGCAGTTCTGATTTTTCTTCTTCTGACTTCTTTCAACCATTTTCTTTAGTTAATAATGTGAAAAGACTGTACTGACATGGTTAAATTCTCAGGATCCTCAATTTTTTAGGGATTGACTAAATTGATAGTATCATCACTTACAAAAGTGTCTTGAATTTGATGGAGCTTGTCTTGAGTAGTAAAGTTTATAGAGCTTATAGTTTTTATTTTTGTCTTTTGATTCCATTTTTCATGAACTTTCTAAAGTCCTCTTGTACATCTATGAGGGTCTAGGATTTAAAAAAATAGGAGGAAATAACAAATGAGAAATTATTCTCATAGTTTATGGCGTGTCTTAACATGAAGTTACTTTTTTATTCTTTTAGGAAGACATTTTCTCTTTCAGGGAAAATTAAGTAAGAAACATAGAACCTGAGTTATGTTGGAAAATCTCTCCCCTACTCTGACTGTCTGACTTTGTTCTGAGCTCCCAAGCTATGACAGTGGCACTTGAGTGGCATGAGAATGGGGAGGGGCTCACATCTACATGGTTGAAGACCAAGGCAGAATCTCACACCCAAGTCTTGATTTTTCATGCTGCTTAGCTGTTGTTCACACTACTTTTTGTGCTTGTGTTCAGATCTGAATGAAACTGACAGCTGTTAGAGAAGCTCTTGTCATCTAACTCTCTGTTCCTCTGTCAAGTAATACCATAAATGATGGTATTCATAGAAACATTTCATGTTTGAGAGCTGTTAGGAGTTGAATTGTCTTCCCCCAGAAGTTGCTGAATTCCTAACCCTTTATATCTGTGAATGTGACTTATTTGGATATAGGTGAGGTCTTTGCAGATGATCAAGTTAAGATGAGGTCAGTAGGATGGGCTTTAATCCATATTACTACTGGTCCTTCTAAAGAGGGAAAATGCGAACACAGACAGATGCACTCAGGAGAAGTCTGTGTGAAGATAAAGGTGGTGATCAGAGTGATGCATCTCCATACCAAGGAAAACTAAAGGTTACCAGCAAACCACCAGAAATGAGATGCGAGGCATCAAACAGGTTTTCTTCACAGCTCCAGAAGGAACCAATCCTGCTGACACTTTGTTCCTGGACTTCCAGCCTGCAAGCAGTTGTGTAATCATTTCTGTGATCGAAGCCATTCAGTCTGCAGTACTTTGTTACGGCAGCCCGAGAGCACTAACACAAGAGGCCATTGAAAGTGTCATATCCAGAACAGTGTGCCATTTGGGGGAGGGAAGTCCAGTTGGCCCTTTCGCATACACAAGCATCTCACACTTAAAGACACAATTCCAGGCTGTCTGAGGACACTTGCACGTGTCCATGAAAGCTGCCTCAGCCACATACTTCTTGGAGTCACATTGTGAAGTATTTGTTTTTAATTATAGCTTTTTTTTTTTTTTGATGATCCTCTTCCTTTCTCTTTTTGTTTCCTTGGGATGTCACTCACTCATTCTGGTGAATAGACTGCCTGCTGTTTATGATGAGAAGTAGCCTGTGCTTTGTTCTGGGCTCCTGATGCCCAGTTGCCAGGAGTCCTTGCTGTCTCTGGGTTGGAAGCCATCATGCATGCTTATGGGCTCACTGTCTCCTCAAGCATGAAAGTGGAGGCATTCTTCTTGCTCTATTTTCAGCGTACCTTGGTGAGGCCACGAGACCCTGCTGATGCGTGAAGGGGAAGCACAGAGCCAAAGGGAGTTTTACTTTTCCCCTTCAACAGGGCTAGCCCTCGGAGATTGAGCAGAGAGAGTTGTCAATGCTGGGTTTTAAAACTGGCCACAAACAACTGGCTCCTGGAATCAGAGAGGGAAAAACCAACTGTGCCTAAAAGAAACAGACTGTTTTCCAGCCTTGCTGGATGGCTTTAGAAACCCAAATGCATGTGCATTCTCATTAGCTTATAGCACTCAGCCATCTTCACCCCCATTAGAGAAAGCCAGTCTGCTGCTTGCCCTCCTCAAGTCACTGCTGAGCTCACAGCATGTGCTAGGTAGGGTTCTGGAACCTCGCAGATGTATTGCCACAGACACCCTGTAGATGAGAGGTGTAGGTTAGGGGCACAGGCAAGGGATCAGTCATTCCTAGACGTGAAGCACCTCTTCTATAGATGTCACAGGATATTAGCTCCTCCCAAGCCCTTCAGGGAAGGTGAACACAATTCCAGACTAGAGTGGCTTTTAAAGAAAAAGAACATGGATGAACCCTTCACAGAATTCTATGAAATGAATGAGTTTGCATTACTTTTTCTAGCTTATGTCCTAAGTATTTTATTTTTTCAGATACATTTAGTTGTGTCTTTCAAAACCCATTTTTGCAGAATACTCTTTGTTAGCATTGGGCTAGATCTGGGGAAGGATAATTATGTGTGGGACTTGGTAGCTGCCCTCAGGTGTACAATCCCATGAAGGAGAGATGCCATATGCAGAGCAATGAAATGCAGCATGAGGCTAAGTGTCCAGCATAGGTTATGGAGGGTAGACTAGGGAAAGGCTGGTGCCCAGAGGACAAGCATGCTGCCTCGGGCCTGTATGTCTGGAGAGATCTACAGGAGTGGGGCAGTCCTGTTCAGAGAGGGCTGAGGAGTTCTCTGAATCTTACCAGGTAGGACAGGGAGACTTTAGAAAGGATTGGGGAATTCTGTTTGTGGCAATGTTATGAGCAAAGTCTGGAGCAGCTGTGAGTTGGATTTCACTGGGCTGCATGGAGCAGACGTCTCTTGCTGGGGAATGATGGAATGTAAGGCTAGAAACAGAAACAAACAAACAGAGATCTGACTTGAGGCAGACAAACAGGTTTCAACTTGGTCTTCTGGACCTGGGCAGTGAGAAGCCTGTAAGGTGTCTGAGCTTGGAGGTGACCTCATAGAACCAACTTGAAGGAAGGTTGATTGGGTGGCAGAGTGCAGTGTATGAAGGCACAGGAGATAGAAAGGACAAAGGCACACAAAAGAAGGGCCTAGGACTCTGGGGTGGGCTGGACATGTGGGCCCAAAGGAAGGGGAGAGGTGAAGGGAGACCCTACTACGGCTTCTGCCTGTTTGACCAAGCTTGGCACACGTACATCAGAATATATGGAGTTTGAGGACTGAGGGCCCTTTTTCTTTTTCTAAGCAACGGTATTTAAAAAACCATCTTTGGGTTTTATCATGAACAGAGGCTGAATTCCATGCACAGTGAGGACTGTTTTATTTATTTATACTAGTTGAATAGTAAACAGCATTGAAGAATATTTGTAAGGAAACCCAAACTTCCTTCTCCATATCAGCATTAACTTTCTTTTTAGCAACTAGGGACTCAATTGAATACTATTTTCTTAAACCTCCCTAACAGAGCAGAGGTACACACTAGGGAGCGTGGGAATCTCTATTTGGCAGAGGGAACTTCTCCTGTTATTCCCATTTGGAAAGAGACATAAATCTGGGGAGAGCTTGCTCCTTCCCTGTGTTTCTGTGGTCCACGGATAACAGTCTCCTCAAGTGAATTTCACATTCTCTTTCCAATAAGCTGTGAAAGGACTTAAACCATTTATTCGTTCTGGCCTTGAAATGAGAGTTACTCAGTAAACTCCCAAAGTGTCCCGGACCATGAGGTGTCCACAGTTAAAATGACATGTTTAAAAGTTGCCATAAATGCTGGTAACTGGACATGATGATAAATCTGAGTCATTTCACATGGCCAGTTGGGTCGATAATGCAAGACATGCACTTAAAATATATATCTTCTTGCCTTTCAGGCTATAAAGATTAATAAATTTTGTAAATTTTCAAGATAAAGTGTGAGACATTTTGAATTTTATGTGAATGACTTGCATGGTGACAGTAACCATGTCCTGGCCCTTGGAATGGGAGGTAATTTACTGTTGATGGTTTCTTGGCATTATATATATACATATTTGGGGGATAATAATTTAAAATCACCCAGCGCATGGTCTCTGATAAGGTGCATAGCTCAGGTACTCAGAGTTGTTTTATAGGAAAGGAGATGCACACACACCATGTGATTGCAATCTGGGCACGTTCTCCTCCCTCAGGAATGACAGGGATGGAAACCTGGCTCCCCGTGAGGAACAATAAAGCATGCCTGTGAAAAATGGATCCTGGACCTGAGCTTAGGGCCAGAGTGCTCCAAAGTTCAGGGCTTTCCCAGGACTCAGTCTATATTTGCTTCTGTCCAGGCCAGTGACCAGTTGAAGCTATAGAGGGCAGAGGAAGGAGGGTCCCCTTCCTGAAAGGGAAGTGTTGTGAGATGTGGCTGTCACTGATGCCAGTGGACACCTCTCTGCCCCCAGCCTCTAATCATGCTTGAAGCTTTACTCTCTGAGCATGGCTTGAAAAGGCAAGGGAAAACAATGGAGATTGGCCATCACAGCCAAATTCTGCCTGATGTAGAGGTCTGAGTCCTTTTGTACAGTTGACTCACTGCCCTGTTGAACAGGAGGAAGGGACAGTGATCAGACCCAAACACTCTGGTTTTCTTCCTATCTGTTTCTCAGAAGTAATAAGCGTGGGGCTCATGCTCTGCCTGTGCATGTGTGTATGTGTGTGTCCGTATTTCTGTGTGTCTCTGTGTGTGTCTATTTCTGTCTGTGCTGTGTGTGTCTCTGTGTGTGTGTGCACGTGCATGTATGTGTCTCTGTGTGTCTGTATGTGCGTGTGCCCCTGTGTGTGTCTCTTTCTCTGTGTGTGCTGTCTTTGTGTGTGTGCATGTACATGCATGTATCTGTGTGTGTGCATGTGCATGCATGTATATCTCTGTGTGTCTATGTGTGTGCGTGTGTGCCTTTGTGTGTTTCTGTGTGTGTGTATTGGGGAGGGTCTGCCAATGTGTTCTCATGCTGTTGCAGTGCCCCTCCTTGGAACAACCTTATTCTTGGGTGCAGGTGCTGGGTGAGCCTGGAAGCTGCCAGATGCAGCACATGATGAGAAGGGCCTGGAAACTTTTGCAGCTGTCACTCAACAGACACTCATGAAACTCCTCCTGTGTGCCAGGCTAGGTTCCAGGAGCTGGAGGGAACACAGAGAGGGAGCCTGCCACTTTGGGACCTCATATCCTGGAGGAGGAATAAGTTATCTACTTAACTATTCGATTTTCACTGGTATTTAATTACAGCCATACAAGTGGTTACATTATTAGTCAGGCTGAACTAAGTTTTGCTGCAATAACAAATTTTTCCAAAATCTCAGTAGCTTAACGGAATAAAGGTTAGTTGCTTGTGAATGCTATCTGTCCAACAAAGGAGTGCTCTGCTCCATACAGTCACTCAGGATTCAAGGTTGACAGGCTACCTCCTTCTTTAGGCAGCACGTTCTGGAACATGTGGCTTCTTTAGCCTCTGTAGTAGGGAAGAGAGACAACAGACTCACTCGCGAGCTTCTCTATCACACTACCTTACGATAGAGGTGCTGTTATTAGCCTTTTTACACCTGAGGAAACTGAGGCACAGAGGAGTTACATAACATGTCCAAAGTTTCACAGCAAGTGAGTAGCAGAACCAGGATGCTGAGCTCCAGCCATCTGGCTCCAGAACGCCTGCTCTTGTCATGCTCTGCCATCTAATTAAAC
The DNA here is from genome assembly GCA_963573385.1 of Cacajao melanocephalus. NCBI lineage: Eukaryota > Metazoa > Chordata > Mammalia > Primates > Pitheciidae > Cacajao > Cacajao melanocephalus. Next base: position 23,915 of record CAUYLG010049564.1, on the reverse strand, counting down.
AGTATTTCTTGGGAAGGGAATGAAGAGATGTCAAACAGGCCAGGGGCTCAAGGGACTACAAAAAGTATCAAAAGAAGGAAAGTATGTCAGGGAATGACAGAGAAGGATAAATGAGCAAGGCTAGAATCCCAGAAAAATAAAGAGACTGAATCTTGGCTGGCAGAATAGCTTTTGCAAATTCTGGATTAGAAGCTTGGTTTAATCAGTTTGGGATGAAGGCTATAGAAAATGCAGACAAAGCGTGGATCTTATGAATTGTGAAGTTGAGGAGGTCTGAAATAAAATAGAAATAGCCCAAGAAATACCTTTCATATTCCTTTTTGTTTCCACATACATCTGGCCACAAAAGCTCTTCAGTGGGTTATCCCAGATCACTGCTTCCTTGGGCTCTATCAAACTCCTTGTGTCTATGTAAGATGCAAAGAGCACAGCAGACATGGGACACACCCGTGATGCTTGCTGGGCATGCTGTAGGACACCACTTTTCAGCGGAGCACCTGGAGCAGGAGGCAGCAGGGCAGCACCCAGCCCCCTGCAGGTGATGCTAAGGACTGCAGCTGCAGCACAGGAATTCCCCCAGACAGAAAAGCAACCACAGGCAAGATAGGGTCAGAGACAGCCAACTGTTTACAGAGCCCAAGCTCTTCCTGGGTTTGGTCCAGCCTGTTAAAAGATAGTCACCTCTTAAAGCATTTCAAAGGATGTGTGAGCAATGTTTAAGAGGAAACATAATTGTCATCACAGCCTGGGTAGTGTGCAATTGGGTAGGAGACCATCTTCAAGATAGCATGGGTGATGGGCAAGATTGTACTGGAAGAGGAGTTGGTTTGAACTGCAGACTCCCGAAGGTACAGTGGCTTCCCAACCCAGGAAAACACCCACAGATGCTATAACTGCTGGGTATCTGTCACCTATGGACATGGTGTGGTCTCATTTTCTAAGCCATTACCAGCTGCAAGGGTTGGCTTTGTGAACACAAAGGGAAGTTTACTTTCTAAGGATGCAGGCTATGTGGAGACACAGAATTATAGGAGCACAAAGTGCATTACTGATCTCACTGTTTTGCTGCCCATAGAGCAGCTCATCCTGCTTTGTGAGGTGTTGCTGTGAGCTGCCTTGAGGCAGCTTCGGAGGAAGAACTGCCTGAAGACCTTTCTTGAATCTTCTTTAAGGATGCTAATCAGGACCCATCTACCATTGGAGGACTGTGGGGATTCCTCCATGAGTCAGTGCTGAGCTGATCCGGCTCATTAAGAAATGCTTCTTCCAAAGAACTCTTTCTTTGCGTCTCATGGATAACCTGAATTGTACAGTTGGCTGGACTACCTTCTTTGCTATGGCTGCTGGGGTGCCCAAAGCAAGTGACCACAGCATGGATGCTGTCACCTAAGTGACTTCCTCTTATTTTTCTTATCATTTCCTCCTTTGTTTTTTGTTCTGTTGTATTGTCTATATTTTGATAAACTCACTTAAATTCATTTTGGGACAAGGTGGGATATAAACCAAGAAGTAGAAAAATATGTGTGCTTTAGAGGGTAGTCATTGCAGAGTCTATCCTGGGAAGAGTGACTCCTTTGTTCGGGATGTCTTTCTGGCTATGAGGGATGGGTTCAATTCCTTCCATCCCTGGCTAGAAGTATGTAGTCTTTGACTGGTAAATTCATTGAGTCACTGATTTGTTCCATGGACACTTATTATGTACCAGGTCCTGTGCTAGGCCTGAGGAGGGGGATGGTGACCTCAGAGCTATGCTCCAGTGGTGGGAAGTAGGCAAAGACTATATAAGTGTCAGGGACACTAATTACACATAAGAACAACTGCCTTGAAGGGAGAATGAGGATGAGGGCGTGTCTTAGTAGGTGGGCTGCCATAGCAAAATACCATCTACTGGGAGGCTGAAACAACAGACACTGATTTCTCATGCTCTTGGTGGCCAGAGCTCAGAGGTCAAGGTGTCAGCAAGTTTTATTCTGAAGCCTCTTCTTTTAGCCTGTAGGCAGCCACATCTCACTGTATGCTCACATGATCTTTTCTCTGTGTTTGAGCAGAAAGAGAGAGAGAGAGAGAGTTCTTTGGTGTGTCTTCTTACAGGGATATTGATTTTATTGGACCCCATCTTATGACCTCATTTGACCTTAATTATTTCCATAAGGGCTCCATCTCCAAATAACAGCACACTGAGGCTTGGGGCTTCAACGTATGCATGTGGGGGTTTGGTACAAACATTCTGCCATGACAGGGAGGGAGAAGATATACTTCTTATAGGGTGATGCAGGAAGCCCACTGTGCAGAGGGCAAAATTGAACGCTGGAATGGAAAGGATGAGAATGAGGTGGCTGTGGGAGAGGAGGGTGGGGAGGAATGTGAGGGCACGAGGCAGAGAGAACAGCCAAGGCAAAGGCCCTGAGGCTCCCTGAGCAGCCGGTGTGGTTGGAGCTTCCTCAGCGGTGGATAGTAGCACAGGGGAGAATGTGAGATGGATGGGGCACGAGTGTGTAGGACCTTATAAACCAGTTATGGTGAGGGGTTTGTGCTTCGTACCACACCCAGTGCAGAGTCACTGAAGGATTGTAAGTAGAGGGATGTCATGATTTGACTTAGGCTTAAGAAGCTGTATGGGCAGTGGGTTGGAGGGATTGAAAATGGCGGCAGGAGACTGCTTGTCAGTTTCTGTAAGAGGTGACAGTGGCTGGGATTGCGGTGATGGCCATTGTCTAGAAGAGAGAGTAGAGTCTGTCAATGGAGGAAAGATGGGAGACAGGGAGAGAGAGCACTCAAGGGCAACTCCTAGGCTCTAGGCAGAACATTTAGGTGTGTGGTGATGCTGTTTACTGAGATGAGGGAGTGTGGAAGGGAACAGAGACAATGTGTTTGTAACTGGTAATTGCATGTGTCAATTTGACTGGGCTAAGGGATGCCCAGATAACTGGTGAACATCATTTTGGGGTGTGTCTGTAAGGGCGTTTCCAGAAGACCAGAAGAGACTAGCATGTAAATCAGCCTTTATTCCTTTATTACTCAGACTAGACTGAGTAAAGAAGATTACCCTCGCCAATGTGGTGGGCATTATCCAACTGAGGGCCTGAATAGAACAAAAGGGCAAAGAAAGGTCAAATTCACTCTTCCTGCCTGGTTGAACATCTTCTCCTGCCCTCAGACATTGGTGCTTCTGGTTCTCTGGCCTTTGGGCTCAGACAAGGTGATATGGTTTGGCTGTGTCCCCACCCAAATCTCATCTTGAATTATGGTCCCAAAATCCCCATGTGTCATGGGAGGGACACTGTGAGAGGTAATTAAATCATGGGGGCTGGTTTTCCGATGCTGTTCTAGCGATAGTGAATTAGTCCCATGAGATTTGATGTTTTTATAAAAGGCAGTTCCCCTGCACATGCTCTGTTGCCTGCCACCATGTAAGATGTGACTTTGTTCCTCCTTTGCCTTCCGCCATGAATGTGAGGCCTCCCCAGCCATGTGGAACTGAGTCCATTAAACCTCCTTTTCTTTATAAGTTATCCAGTCTCAGGTATTTCTTCATAGCAGTATGAAAACGGACTAATATACCAGGGCTTATACATAACCTCCTCTTTAGACTTGAACTGAGTTACACCACTGGCTTTCCTGGGCCTCCAGCTTGCAGATGGCAGATTGTAGAACTTTTCAGCCTCAGTAATTGGGTGAGCAACTCCCATAATAAACTCCTCTTATGTTTCTTTATATGTCCTATTGTTTCTGTTTCTCTGGAGAACCCTGACTGATATAGTATGTAAGGCACCCAGTCATAAGGGCAGGCTATCCTTCCATTAATGAACTCATTCCGGTGTATCTGTAGCCTAGATCCCTGTTCTAGGAAAATCCTATTCCCTTCTTGTCTCTTCTATGTGGAAATCTCACAGACATCACCACTCAACCCATCCAGATCAGATGGGAACCAGGGATTTAATGGTAACAGCTGGCATCTGCTGCTGCCAGTGTGCCATTGTCCTAAGCATTTTATACACATTTTCTCATCTTAGAAAGCCCCTGGAAGATAGGTGTGCTAACAAGACTCATTTTGCAGCTGAAGAAATGGAGGTGCAACTGGCTCAAGGAACTTGGATTCATTTAGAGAATATGCCCGGGATGAGACGTGTGGATGGCCTGGCCTGAGCCAACACTAAGAGGCTCCTGGACAGGAGGTGACTAAGGAAGAAGTGATGGAGAAGGAGGGACATGGGGGTGGGGGGGAGGAAGGAGGTGGTTGTAGAAGGAAGGAGATCACAGCTGTGTTGAATGTCCTAGCAGCCTGAGAAAGGAGGGAAGAAGGCCCTGCAATGAACTTTGTGACCTTGGGAAGGACAAGTCCTCTTGCCCCTGGTGCCCACTGCCTGAGTCCCTAGGAAGTATATACACAAAGGGGTTCAGAATGCAGAGTTTGTGAGTATGGGCCACAGCTCCACCCTGTGATTGGATGAGGCTCACAGCTAGAAGTGGTGTTGTCCCTGGCTGCTGAATGCACCAGCTGTTGGCGCTGCTTTAGTTTTATTGAGTGGGAAGGATGTGGACCCTGAGTCCGGAGAATGGGACTGGGCTTCTGGGGAGCCTGGGGAAGAGAACGACACCACACAGAGTCTTTAGTCCTTGTTCCTGGCTTCTTGTTAAACAGGCCAGTTCCACCAGATTAAGGAGGTGAGGGGGTGGTTGCAGTAAAGTAAGAGATCAGTCTGAAGATTGTAAACATGGGCCAGCGCAGCAAAGGGAAATTCTTGTGTCAATATTTTTCTGAGCCAGCACTTGAGAGACCTGATTTCCTTAATAAAGTGGTAACAAACATTTTTTCATGTTAATAGTGTAAGGTGAACATTTCCTTCATGTTTAAGCCACTGAATGTACAGTGAACAAAAGACATTTAGATACAGGCATATTTTGAGGTTATGACAGATTTGGTTCCATGCCACTGCAATAAAACAAATATCAACATAGAGGAATTTACACAATTTAATATGAACGTAGAGGAATTTACACAATTTCTTTGGTTTTCCAGCACATGTAAAAGTTATGTTTACATTTTACTGTAGTCTATTAAGTGTGCAATAACTGCTCCTCATCTGTCTAAAAAATATGCCTGCCTTAATTAAAAGATACTTTATTGCTAAAAGATGCTAAAGGTCATCTGAACCTTTAGTGAGTGGTAATCTTTTTGCTGGTGGAGAGTCCTGCCTTTATGTTGATAGCTGCTGACTGATGAGGGTGGTGGTTGCTGAAGCTTGGGGTGGCTGTGGCAATTTCTTAAAATGAGACAGCAGTGAAGTTTGACACATCAATCGACTCTTCCCGTCATGAAAGATTTATTTGTAGCGTGCAATGCTATTTGGGGCAACATTTATTTGTGGCATGCAATGCTGTTTCAGATAGCATTTTGCCTATAATAGAACTTCTCTCAAGAAATGGAATTGAGCCTCTCAAACCCTGGTGCTGCTTTATCAACTAAATTTATGGAATAGTCTCATCCTTTGTTATCATTTCAACAATGTTCACAGCATCTTCACCAGGAGGAAATTCCATCTTAAGAAACCACTTTCTTTGCTCACTCATAAGAAACTACTCGTCTGTTCAAGTTTTAACATGATATTTCAGCAATTCAGTCACATCTTCAGGCTGCACTTCTTATTCTAGTTCTCTTGCTACTTCCATCACATCTGCAGCTACTTCCTCCACTAGAGTCACAAACCCCACAAACTCACCTGTGAAGGCTGGAATTGATTTCTTCCAATATTATGTTAATGTTGATATTTTGACCTCCTCCCATGAATCATTAATGTTTTTAATGGCAAACAGAATGGTGAATCCTTTCCAGAAGGTTTTCAATTTACTTTGCCCAGATCCATTAGAGGAATCACTATTTAGCAGCTTTGGCCTTACAAAACGTATTTTTTAAATACTAAAACTTGGAAGTCAAAATTATGCCTCGAACCATGGGTTACAGAATGGATGTTATATTAGCAGGTGTAAAAACAACATTCAACTCCCCGTACATCTCCCTCAGAGCTGATGGGTGACTGGGTATGTTATCAATGAAGAGTAATATTTTGAAAGGAATTTTTTCTTCTGAACAACAGGTCTCAACAGTGGGCTTAAAATATTCCATAAACCGTGCTGTAAATAGATATGCTATCATCGAGGCTTTGTTGTTCCATTTTGAGAACACAGCCAGAGTACGTCATTCTTAAAAGCCCTGTGAGTTTTGGAATGAGCATTGGTTTCAACTTAAAGTCACCGGGTGCATTAGGCCCTAATAAAAGAGTGAGCTTGTCCTTTGAAGCCAGGCATTGACGTCTCCTCTCTAGCTATAAAAGTCCTAGATGGTATCTTCTTCCAATACAAGGCTGTTTTACTTACATGAAAATCTGTTGTTTAGTGTGGTCACCTTCTTAGCAAGATCTTCTGGATAGCTTGCTGCAGCTTCTATGTCATTACTTGCTACTTTGCCTTGCCTTTTTATGTGACGGAGACAGCTTTTTTCCATAAGCCTCACGAACCAACCTCCGCTGGCTTCAACCTTTTCTTCTGCAGCTTCCTCACCTCTTTCAGCCTTCATTGTATTGAAGAGAGTTAGTGTCTTGCTCTGGATTAGGTTTTGGCTTAAGGCAGTGTGGCTGGTTTGATCTTCTATCCAGACCACTTGCATTTTCTCCGTATCAGCAAGAAGGCTCTTTCGCTTTATTATTCATGTGTTCACTAGAGGAGCATTTTAAACTGCCTTCAAGAATTTTTCCTTTGCATTCACAAATTGGCTGTTTGGTGCAATAGGCCTGCCTAGCTTTCAGCTTATCTTGGCTTTGGACATGCCTTCCACTAAGCTTGATCATTTTCAGCTTCTGATTTGAAGTGAGAGAGGTGGGACTCCTCCTTTCACTTGAACACTTAGAGGCCATTGTAGGGATTTTATGGGCCTCATTTTAATATTGTTGTGTCTCAAGGAAAAGTGAGGCTTGAGAAGAGGGAGAGAGATGGGAGAACAGCCAGTCAGCGGAACAGTAAGAACATACGGAACTTTTATCGATTAACTTCACCATCTTATGTGGGCATGGTTCATGGTGCCCAAAACAGTTATAATAGTAACATCAAAGATCACTGATCATATGTCATCTGTCACCATAATGGACATAACAATGAAAAAGTTGAAAATATTGTGAGAATTACCAGAATCTAATACAGAGACAGGAAGTGAGAACATGCTGTTGGAAAAATGGCGTTGATACACTTGCTTGACACAGGGTTATCACAAACTTTCAATTAAAAAAAATGCAATGTCTGGAACATGCAATAAAATGATGTATGCCTGTACTGACTTTAATTTTAATAAGTAACTTCATAAGGAAAAGGAAAAAATGTCATTATAGGGCACTGTGTTTGTTATAGACTGGCTAGGTTATCAACTGGGTGCTTTTGATGATACTAGCAGAGTCCTCCAAGTGCTAGGACACTGTTTGAAATTCTTGTCATAGCTTTAAAATTCATGGTTTCATCAACTAAATCCCTATTAGTTACTGTAGTCAAATTTTTATGTTAGCTTTCACTAGTAGCAAGTTTTGGAGTCAGATGGCCCTTGGGTTTTACTGCCAACCCTGACAGCAGGATCCTAAATCTCCAAGAGCTTTGCTCTGGAAGCCGCTGATATTCAGTTGCAAAATGGGTATAATTGCTTCTCTCTCAGATCTGTGTTGAGGAGCTCAAGAAATAACACATGTGGAAGCACTCAGATCAATTACTTTCTTGTTTGGTTCGACCTTGTCTAGTTTCCTAAGTCAAAAGTTTGCTTGGCTAATGGAAGAAAGGAGTCCCAACCTTTCCAAGTGGGATTCCCTAGCTGTGCTCTGTATATTGAATCTGCTTCTCATCATTTGGCTGTGGTCTGTATGAGTGCCTAAAAGGAGAAGATAATTTAACACACTAGAGAAATGGGAAAGACTCCGGCTTGGCAGGCACCAGGGTGGTGAGAGAATCCAGAATGCAGCCACACACAGCTTAAAGACTACATTTCCCAACTGCCTTTGCAGCTGAATGCCACCGATGAGACCTATATGGGAGTGAAGTGCGGGGAGTCTGGGAATGTTGCTTACGAAAGGCTGATTTAGCTGGTGGTGCAACTCTTCTTTTGCCTCCCTTCTTTCTCCCTTTCTGGAATGTGGATGTGATGGCAGGAACCACAGATGACCTTGAATGAGGAGGTCACATGCGGAGGATGGTGCAACAGAAAGATGGAAGAAGCTCAATCTTTGATGAGCTTGGGGACCTACTGCATTAGTCCTGGATCACTCACTTTCTGTTTTTATGAAAAGCATAAACCATCCTCTTTTTAAGTTGCTCCTCCCCCTTTTTTGTGATCCCTCTTATTATAGACTGAACTTAATACCTAATGAATAGACCTGCCAAATTGTTTATATCAGAGTTGACAACAGGAACACATCTGTTTATATTTCCATTTCTCCTGAAGCCCCACCTAGTCCCAGAGGGTGGTGTGTTTCTTCACTGCCATTGTAGGCAGCAGCTACCTGGCTGTGGTGGTTAAAGTCAGTACTGCTGTTGGTCCTTATGGGGCCTTTGTGCAAATTGAAAAAAGGCATTCCTGTCCTAAGACACTTTCTTGTTCTCTGCCAGAAAAACGTCTCAATACAAATTGACAATGTGTGGCCCTGTACATGATACCACTGCTCAGCTTTGGGTTAATGCCCTGACCTTGACCTTCTCTCTAGGTCTTCCACCTTTACTTAGCACAAGCCTCAGAACAGCCCAGCCAGGGGTCTGGGAGAGAAAGTGGATGAGACTGTGTGAGACGGGGATGTGAGAGGATGGATGGGGTAGAGGGTGGATTACAGCGAGATTCTGGCTACTGACTGCTTTCACAAAAGCAGTTCATTTCTGTGCCAACCACTTGGACTAGTAAGTTGGCAGAAGCCCTGACTGTTGCTCACACTCTGGGTCATGTTACAAGGCCACCTGGCAGGCTCAGGATGCAGGCTCAGGATCTCCTCCAGTCCCTCCCCAGAGCTGTCTGTGCAGTCCTGAGCTCCCCATGTAAGCCAATGCTGCTTTTGTGTGAAGAAGGTGGACGAAGTCATCAGCAACTCTTGCTTATATAGAATGTGACCCGAGCAATGGAAAGAGAAAAGCCAGGTCTTGGTTTTCTACAGGCCTGTGAGAGATTCTGATTTTCCCCTTTAGCAATTTCCTTACACCCTTCCCTGTCCACCCACATTGGATTAAAGGGAAGAGAGAAGACCATAGAAACAAGGCGTTAACAAAAAGAATGTCTCTCCTCTCACCCACCCATCTCCTGCTCACTGTCATCCAGGGCAGCCCACTGGCATCAACATACTAAGATCTGTAACACGCCCCAGCCTAGGTTCAGCATCTGCCAGGAGTCGCCACAGCAGATGCAACACACTGTAAATAACCTTTGAACTTTGACTATGACTAGGGGCACTCCCCCGACACGCTTTTTTTTAGGGCAAGTGACTTTCTCAGAATAAATTCAGTGTTTTCAGAAGTCACATAAGCTCTTTCAGACCAAGCAGGCACCACCTAAGTAAGACACGCAAGATGTTAGATTGGGGTGACTGAGTCCAAGGAGTGAACACCCTGTAAGAAATACAACAACGCTTTCCAGCCTTTCGCAATAGGGCTTGCCTCATGGGGTGCAGCCCTGCAGCTGTGTAGGCCCCCACACAGAAGGACCTCATTAGGATCAGCTATAAAATCTGCAAACGGCAACTCAGGGTCTCTTGCTAAGAAGGTATTCAGTATGAAAAGACAGCAGGAGCAGAGCACTGGGCCAAGCAGAGATCCCTCTGCATGGGGGCCTGCACAACTGCCAGGCCCTATTGTGAAGGACTGGAAAGTCTTTTCCTTCCTTCCTTCCTTCCTTCCTTCCTTCCTTCCTTCCTTCCTTCCTTCCTTCCTTCCTCCCTCCCTCCCTCCCTCCCTCCCTCCTTCCTTCCTTCCTCCCTTCTTTCTTTCCTCCCTCCCTCCCTCCCTCCTTCCTTCCTCCCTTCTTTCTTCCCTCCCTACCTCCCTCCCTCCTTCCTTCCTTCCTTCCTTCCTTCCTTTCTTTCCCTCCTTCCCTCCCTCCCAACCTCCCTCCCTCCTCCCACCCTCCTTCCCTCCTTCCGTCCTTCCTTCTCTCTTGAACTTATTCCTCCTATCTAACTGAACTTTTGTATCCTTTGACCAGTATCTCCTCAATCTCTCGCATACCCATGACCCCAGCCCCTGCTAACCACCACTCTACTTTCTACTTCTTGAGTTTGACTTTTTATAATAGATTCCACATATGAGTGAGATCATGTATATTTGTCTTCCATGCCTGGCCCGTTTCACTTAGCACAGTGTCTTTAAATGTCCTCAGTGTCTGCCCCTCTTTCTGCCTCTGTGGTGGCTCCAACTGGGAATTCGTGGTTACTGAAATTAGCAGGGGACAGGGATTTGGAGCTGAAACCTCTAGACCAGCTGCAGTCTGAGCTCTACCATGGAAAGGCTGTATGATGCTCAGCAGGTCATTTAACTTCTTGGTGTCTCTGTTTTCTCACTGATAAATGTAAAGATAATAGTGCACCCTCACTGAGCTGGTTAACCCAGGTAGAAAGCTTAGGGGGCAATGCCTGGCTCTGGCAGGCTTGAATGTTAGCCATTGGCTCTGGTTCTCCTATGTGGAGACGAGGCCTATGTCTCACACCCAGCAGCATGAGCACAGCGGGGTCTTGGTCTAGCCAGGGTGTCCTGAGTGGCACAGGGTCAGACATAACCAGGTCCATGCACATTTGTGTCTTTGTATAAGGTCAGACTTTTATTGATGCAATTTCAGTCATAAAAGCGACTAGCTACATGGAATTCCCAAAGAGGCGATTTTCTTTAGTGTTACCTGTTTACTTGGTAGTTAGAGCTGCAAGCACACTTTACAAATCAGTCCGTATCGCAAACAAGACATAGTAGTATACTTAATTAATATGCAAATGCTATAGATTAAACCTTTTACATCAGTAAACATTCATAAAGTAATAGTTGACATTAAGAGAAAGGGGACTAGAATAAGGGGGTTAATGAACCAGTTCAAGAGGGTAATATGAACAAAAAGAGTGTCCTGGTCTGATCTGGATGTACATCAACATTTTGTAAGAAAGAGCCTTTGTTGGCAGGTGCTGCGTGCTGGTCATGAGTGACAGCAGGCTGGGGTTTATGAAGATGGCCGTCTAGAGCTGGTTTACCACATGACTTTAGTCTTGCTCTTTTTATAGCCCCCGAGTCCTCTGGTGAGGACTGATAATAAAGAGTGTACCTGTTGTGTCCTTATCTGATTGGGTATAGTCACTATTGATTAGACAAACATCTGGTCCCTGTTGGCATGAAATCTTTTAAAATATAAGTTGGAGTCACTTATGTCAAAGGTCCTACATACACAGGGGCTGCCCACATATCAGCACAAGGTGCCATGAGGCTGCCCAGGAGGATCTGAATGCCTGGAGTGCTCCAGCCACGCTCATGCCAACAGCTATTGTCCCTCTGCCTATCTGTGGACACCTCTGGTGTGGAGTTGGAGATGAAGAAGAGAGGCTTGGGTTCCTATCAGCAGCGTTGAATGAGCAGAGGTGCGGGTAGAATGAGACTATGTGTTTACCTACTATTTACAGAATACGGACGTTGAGAGAGAGAGTCTGGGGTACTTGAGGAAAGTCTTGATTGGATTGTAGAAAACAGTTTCTGAAACTTGGACTATTTCTGAATAAGTCAAATTTTAATTTTTTCAAATTTATATAGCAACTCATCTCATAAATTATTAAATGCTAAAAGCAATAATGATGATACTCTTCCTCCTCCTGTTATCACCAAATAGCATTTACTGGGTTTTGGCGAAGCACTGGGCATTGGTCAGGAATACTGGACTTGCATTTCTAATTTCACCCTTCAAAAATCCTTGTGATCAATAAATTACAATGTTATGTAATTAAAATATTAAAATAATGGATGAATCCGGAAACCATCATTCTCAGCAAACTGACACAAGAACAGAAAATCAAACACCACATGTTCTCACTCATAGGCAGGTGTTGAACAATGAGAACACAGGGACACAGGGAGGGGAGCATCGCACACTGAGGTCTGTTGGGCGGGGGGCAAGGGAGGGACAACAGGGGGATGGGGAGGTCAGGGAGGGATAACATGGGGAGAAATGCCAGATGTAGGTGACGGGGGAATGGAGGCAGCAAACCACCTTGCCATGTGTGTACCTATGCAACAATCCTGCATGATCTACATGTGTACCCCAGAACCTAAAGTACAATAAAAAATGGTAATAATTGAAAATTTTATTTAATATTAGCAATAATATATTAGTGTAAATACTTTTCTAAATAATATACAATGATATGCACAAACACAAATGTGTTAAGTACACACATCAGAGCTTGTTGGCAGCCATGATATAATGTGCATCACTGTATACTATACCAACATCCCCATTTGACATTGGAGGATATGAGCTCTGGGTTGCTAAGTGTCATTTCCCAGGTGACAGCCCCCTGGAGGAGGCAGTGAGACTCTAGGCTCCCATGTTCCCTGAGACCTCCATAGCCTGCCTCCCACCTCGCTGTGCTGCTTCTATGAGAAAATAGAGTAATTTAATTAATAGCAGCTGTTGATATGCAGGGCCACCTCTCAAGTGCTTGAAAATAGTTCTCTTAAGCAGGAAATCCTTTTTTTTTTTTTTTCAAAATAATTTATTGTGTTTCAAAAGTATTTCCTCTAATTGCAGGGAATCCAAATCAAGAGCTTGCCTTTCTTATAAACAAACACCTCTGTGAACTTTCCCCTGACCATGGCTGACTTCAAAACCAGGTGGGCCTGAACCAGAGCCTCAGAGCCAGAGACCACCCCAGGCAGAACCATAGACTATGCAGGGCACCTTTCCTCCCCTCTGCACCCATCTCCCTAAAGTGCTGGACTTGGCTTCCCTGGCAGCATCATTCATTTCAACAGCTAAATACGCAGTCAACAATGGATTGGAGAAAATGGGGGTACCCAGGAGCCATTCCATGCCTTCAGATGGGGTCTGGGGTCAATGTAAATGCATCATTTCACGCAGGTTAAAAGGAAATGCAGCTGTCAGTGCCTGTTGTTCATTTAAGGAGATTAAAAAGATAGAAAAAGAGGATTTTACATGTACGCAGTGAGCAGCGGAATTTAAGAAGCAGTGCCAGAAGTTATTTAGCGTGCGTTAACATTCTTTTTTTTTCCCCCAGGCGGAGTCTCACTCTGTCACATAGGCTGGAGTGCAGTGGCGTGATCTTGGCTCACTGCTACAACTGCTTCCTCCAAGTTCAAGTGATTCTTGTGCCTCAGCCTCCTGAGTAGCTGGGATTACAGGCACCTGCCACCAAGCCCAGCTAATTTTTGTATTTTTAGTAGAGACGGGTTTTGCCATTTGGCCAGGCTGGTCTTGAACTCCTGACCTCAAGTGATCTGCCTGCCTTGGCCTCCCAAAATGCTGGGATTACAGGTGTGAGCTGCCATGCCCAGCCTTAGTATATGTTACATTAAAAAAATCACATGGACTCCATAAAGATGTACAATTAGTATGTATTAATAAAAAAATTAAAAAGACCATGTAAACTGCTATCTATTCCCACTGGAGAGTTGTGAGTCTCTCCATGGGTCGTACCATTACCACAAGAGTCCTCTGGCCCACGCACACCCTGCTCTGCCCATCCAGAGTGCTCCCCCTCCCCTCCGCCATCTGCTTCTCATATCCTCCTGGGCTGATGTGCCCGTGCTGTGTACTCAACACTGCTTCTGCCTGGTGCAAACCTGAAAGGGAGGTAGACAGTAAGGATGGCTAAACAGGAGAGCTGGGCGGACTGCAGCCTTGGCTGTCTATCATGCTGCTGCCCAGCCTCGGATTCAGGTCAAACCTTCCTGCACTTTCTGAACACCTGGAAAAATGTAGCCCAGGCCCAGACAGTTCACTTCTCACCCAGCAAATAGGAAACAAATGGCACAGTGGCTCACACCTGTAATCCCAGCACTTTGGGAGGCTGAGGCAGGTGGATCACCTGAAGTCAGGAGTTTGAGATCAGCCTGACCAACATAGAGAAACCCCGTCTCTACTAAAAAAAAATACACAATTAGCTGGATTTGGTGTCACATGCCTGTAATCCCAGCTACTTGGGAGGCTGAGGCAGGAGAATCGCTTTAACCTGGGATCATGCTACTGCACTCCAGCCTGGGTAACAAGAGTGAAACTCTGTCTCAAAAAAAAAAAAAAAAAAAGAAGGTGGTGCTGCATCCTGCCCTCCAGCCATCTTATTTACTATGTCTCTCTGGGCTCAAATGGCACTTTCCTCCAGGGCTCTCCTCCAGGGCTTCTCACCCTGTTACCTCTGCAGGGCTTGGTACTTTCCTGGGTTCCTGTGGTCCCCACTGCACAACTGGATCTCTGTTCTCATTGCCTGAAATTAACATTCTTTTTCCTGTTTCTCTTGCCTTTCTAACTTCCAGGAGGTGGTGGTGGTTACTCAGCTCTGCTTCCACACCGTGACCTTGTCTTCCTCAATAGACTCAACCCTTTGTCTTGCTAGTTTCCTAGTCCTCAGGTCACAGGCAATGGAACCCGTCTTTGGCATTTAGTGACAGATGGCATTTGTGACTTTGTGTCTCAGCCACGGTGCCAGTCTTCTGGGTCTTTCCCAGCAGCGTCAACACCGTGAGTGCTGCCTGTGCATGCGTTCATTGCCCCCTTGCTCCAGATGGCAGTCTGTGACCAGCACGACTCCCCTCCCCTCCTGTCCCTTTCTGGTAAAATTCCCTGTATGCTACCCCAGCCTCTGCTGATTCACAGGTGACTGCTGTCCTGATTTTTAACCCCACAGAATAATTTTTTCTGTTCTTGAGATTCATATATGGAGTTGTGTAGTAGATACTCTTTGATGCCTAGTGGCTTTAATTTAGCATAGTGTTTCAGAAATACATCCCTGCTGTTGTGCCTGTCAGTAGTTTGTTTGCTGGGTGATGTTCCATTGTATAATTATCCTATAATTTCTTTATTCATTTTCCTGTTGTTGTGCCCTTGTTTGTTTCCAGTTTTTGGCTACTGTGAGAGACAGCATTTGTAGCAGTAGCACTAGCTAGGCTTGGACATCAGTCTGTCTCCAGAACTTGGGAAAGACCATTAAGGCTGGGACCCATGGATGTGGCCCTGAGCTTGCTGACCCCCGGCTGCCTGGGACTGCAGTGGCAGTCTGACCCTGGGAGAGTCAGAGGGAGGGCCATATGGTGACTGTTACACCCCAGGAGGTATGGACTCAATGAGCAAACCCTTGTGGACAGGGGTCAAGGAATCTCCCTCCTAGAGAACTAGAGGGTTTTGTGATTTTCTTTTGTTCAATATCAAGAGAATCAGATTGTGGGAAATTCTAGAACCCTCCTCAACTCAGTGCACTGAGTCCCTGAATACTCACTCAAGGAAATAAGAAAGGTGGAGTGCAGCCCTGCAAAGCAGCTGCTGAGCTCTGGACCAGGGAGAGCATCGTACAATATCCAGGGAGAGAGTGAGGGAAGGAAAGACAAGTTAACTCATTTAAACCTCACAGTCACATGTCGTTGTCTCTATTTCATAGATATGAAAATTGAAGTTCAGATATGTTAAATAGTTTGTCCAGGGGCAGCAGCCAGTGTCAGAGCCACTTCTTAATAACTGACCACATGACTAGATAATTCTCAAAAGATAAAATGCGAATTCAGTGGCTAACAGAAAACATTGATTATATATCAGTTTTATGCCAAATACTATCCTTGCTGGGGTATTACAGTTAAAAAGGCAGACAGAAGTTCTTGCCCTGATGGTGCCCCAGGGTGAGATGGATGATGAACAAAATGAACACACAGTGTATTCTAGAAGGTGATAAGTGCTATGGAGAAAAATAAAAGAGGGAAGAAACAGGGGTTGTGGTTGCAGGGTTATTTGCAAGTGTAAATATCTTGATCAGGAAAAGCCTATGAGAAAGTGATATTTGAGGACAGACTGGAAACATGAGAGAATGACCCTGGGGTGGGATTGAGCATGAAAGGTGAGGAAATGGCAGTGCGAAGGCCCTGTGACAGCAGTGTGCCAAGGCTGGGAAACTGCAGAGAGAGCAGGGTGACTGGAGTGAGCGAGTGAGGGGAGTCATAGGAGCTGGTGTCAGAGGGGGCTTTCTGGGGATGAACTCAGGTGGACCTCACAGGCCTTGGTGAGGAATGACTCTTTGCTGAGTGAGGCAGGAAACCATGGAGCATTTGGAACAGGAGAGTCACATGCTCTGAGTTGTGTTTAACAGTATCTCTCTGGCTGCCCAGTTGACAACAGATAATTGTGGGCAAGGAGAGAAACATAAAGTCTCATTAGAGCATTATTGCAATAATTCAGGCGATAATTCAGACGGTGACTTTGGCCAGAGTGGCTGTGCCACAGATGGTGAAAAGTGATCACAATAAGGTTCAGCTGGGAAAGTGGGACCTAAAGATTTGCAAAGGGATCAGATGCGGGGTGTGAAAGAATTGATTCTGACTCCAAGGATGGTGACGTTGCTATTTGCTGAGGTAGGGCAGGTAACAGAAAAGCAGGTTTGCAGGGAAGAACAGGAACTCATTTTTGGATACATTACACTGGGAAATGCCAAGGGAAGATGTTAGACAGCTGGTTATCTGCATGTGGAGTTGAGGAAGAGGTCCAGCCTGGAAATATAAGCGTGGGTGTCATCAGCATACAGACTCTGTTTCAAACATGAGAGTGGATGGGGTCACCTAGGGAGTGCTTCTGACATTCTGAGGTTGGGCTAGACCCAGGGGAGGAGACAGAAGCAGGGCATCCAGTGAGGGGAGAGGAAACCAGGAAAGCAGCAGTGGACTGGAGGGGGTGTCTGGCTGTGCCACAGCAGCTCTTAGGTCAGGTAATCTAGGGGCTTGGCAATTCGAGTTCATTTGAGTGGAAAACTTTCAAGCAAAAGCCTGACTGGAGCGGGTTCAAGGGAATTGGGGACTGTGAACACAGACAACTGCAAAGGGTTGGATAGAGAGGATGTAGGTCAAGAGAGGCTCTGTCTTGTAACTCTTTATCATGGTAGATTTCAAACACGTGCAGACATAGGATGGAAGAATGAATACTTGTTTCCCCATCCGTCAACTGCTTTAACAACGATGGTGACCAGTCCTGCTCCATCTATACCATTCCTTCCCCTGAAAACCCCGTACATGTATACTTAATTAATCAGTATTGCTCCACGGCTCACTGAGACCCTGTAAAAGTGTTTTTTTTTTTTCTTCTTCTTCTTTTCCCCTCTATACTTCATTTGGGATAGGAGCCATGGGGCTGCCTTTTAGTTTGCTGATCTTTTCTTCTGCAGCATCTAATGTATTGTTCATCTCATCCAGTGGGCTTTCCATTTCTGACATTTTACTTTTTATTTCTAGAAATTTCATTTGTATGGTTTTCATATCTTCCATTTCTTTGCTTGTCATGTTTATGCCTTCCTTTTCAGTGGTCACGCCTGTAATCCCAGCACTTTGGGAAATGGAGGCAGGTGAATCATCTGAGGTCAGGAGTTTGAGATCAGTCTGGCTAACCATGGTGAAATCCCATTTCTACTAAAAATACAAAAAATTATCTGGCCATGGTAGTGCCCGCCTGTAATCCCTGCTACTCGAGAAGCTGAGGCAGGAGAATTACTTGAACCTGTGAGGCGGAGGTTGCAGTGAGCTGAGATGGTACCATTGCACTCTGGTTTAGGCAACAAGAGCAAAACTTCATCTCAAAAAAAAGAAAAAAAAGAAAAGAAAAGGAAAAAGAAAAAATGTGTAAGATTTAAAATAACTGTTTTAAGGTTCTTATTAGATAATTTAACCATCTCTGTAATTTCTATTGACTTTTTAAAAAATCCAGTTTATGAGTCATAGTTTCCTTGCTTCTTTGTATGCCTAGTAGTTTTTTTTTACTAGATGCTGTATATACTGCCTTTTTCACTGTCGAGGGCTAGATTTTGTTGCATTTCCATAAAGAGTGTTGGACTTTCTTTTGGAACACACTTAAGCTACTTGGGATCAGGTTGACCACTTCAAAGCTTACTCTTATGTGTTTTATGGCAGGCCCAGAGCAGCATTAGGTTTAGGACTAATTTAGCCCTATTACTGCAATGTCCACAACTAGGGCATGGCATGGATGGAGGGGCCTACACAGAGTAGGGAGAGGCACAGGGCATTCAAGAGCTGAGAGGCCAGTATAGGAAAGATCATCTTGTGACTATTAAAGTCGTCAAGGTACTAAATCTGTTTGCGCCTGCCTGCCTGCCTGCCTGCCTCCGTCCCTCCCTCCCTCATTTTTTCCTTCCTTCCTTTCTGAAAGCTGGGAAAATAAAGAACTAAATTCCATGTGCGATCCTAGATTGGATCCTGAATTGGGGGTGGGGGGGCGGGGAGGATCTTTTAAAAGATATTATTAGTACAATTTGATGAAATTTAAATTTGTACTGCCTAGTAAATAATAATTCATAAATATTAAATTTCCTGAATTTGGATGGGTGTGGTGGCTCATGACTGTAATCCCAGTACTTTGGGAAGTTGAGGTGGGTGGATCACTTGGGGCCAGGAGTTTGAAACGAGCCTGGCCAACATGGTGAACACCGTCTCTCCTAAAAATACAAAAATTAGCCAAGCATGGTGGCAGGTACATGTAATCCCAGCCAGGCTAAAGCACAAGAATTGCTTGAACCAGGGAGATGGAGATTGCAGTGAGCAGAGATCATGCCATTGCACTCTGGCTTGGGTAACAGAGCAAGACTGCATCTCAAAAGTAAAAATAAAATTAAAAATAAATTTTCTGAATTTTATCATTGTGATTATATAAGCAAATTCCTTTTTCTTAGGAAGTACATACTGAAGTATTGAGATGTGAAGGGTCAATTTACTCTCAAATGATTCAGAAACAACATAAAGAGAGAAAAAAGAAAAAAAAAGAGCACAAATGTGATAAAATGTTAGCAAAGAGTGAATCATTGTCATACTAAAATTCCCGGGATCCTAGGAATATGTATTCACTAGGACAGTCGTTTGTCCTATTATTTAGGAAACAGGTTTGAAGTCTTGTGTGGGGAATTCGTCAATACCACCAGTCCCTAGTTTATGTGCAGTGGAAAATGAAGCAGTGTGGTCAGCAGTAGGAGAGCTGACTTCTGCCCTCCACCTGCTGTTCCACCTGGTGGGTCTGCACAGCCTGGCTTGTGAGCAAATCCATTTTTCCTTCTCTTTGGGACCAACATGGGTTTAGAGACGACATAGACTTGGGCATCCAAGAAATTAAAATTTGAGAATCTAATGATTCAAAATTTCTGCTCTCAATTAATACATGATGAACTCATGTTGTTTTGAAAAAAGAATGATAGAGGTGACCAACAGAAGACAAGTACGTAGGCCGCTGGAGAATTCCAACCCTGGGTACATTGCATTGGCAACCCAAATGGACTGTGAACTCTGTGGCCATTCTACAGTTTCCTCTGAGAGTATTAATGGGTTTGGGAATCTTGTGCTGAATAGGATATTGGGTAAAATTGCTTTATGTGAGCACTAGTAAACATTTAGCATATATTACCAAGAAAAGCAACACTGTAAACGGAAGAAACTTAGAGCTTATCATACAGAAGGGGATGATGGAGCAAAATGGTGAAAATTCTGGCAGGCAGCATGAAGACCAATCAAAAAAGGGCAGCTGGCCACAGGGAAATATCATTTTACCCCCACTAGCATGGCTGAAAAAAAGCCATGTTGGCAAGGATATAGAGACATCGCTGATGGCATTTTAAAATGGCATAGCTGCTTTGGAAAACAGTCTAGCAATTATTTGAAAAGTTAAATGTAGAGTTTCCATATGACCCAGCAATTCCACTCCTAGGTATGCACTCAAGAGAAATAAAAACATATGCCCCCACAAAAACAAAACTTGTACCCAAATGTGCATTGCAGTATTATTCATGATAGCCCAGAGTGGAAACAACCCAAACACCTACCAACTGATGAACAGATAAATAAAATGTTGCATATTCATACCAAGAACTATCCTTTGGCAAGACCAAGAAATGGAATACTGATAAATGGGACAATAGGAGTAAGCTTTGAAAATGTGCTGTGTAAAAAAAGCCAGACACAAAAGGGCACTTATTGTATGATTCAGTTTATCCAAAACATCCAGAACAGACAAATGTGTAGAGACAGAAAGTAGATTAGTGGCTGGCAGGGCTAGAGGGAGAGGTGTCTAGGGAGTGACTACTCATGGGTGTCGTGTTTCTTTTTGGGGTGATGAAAATGTTCTGAAATTAGGTAGTAGTTGTAAGGGTTATTGCCGAGTTTAAAATGAGGAAACTGAAGCCAGCATAAAAATTAAATTCCGGTTTATTCAGCTCCCAGGCAAGGTTCTATGGTCTGGGGGAAAAGGGCCAGAGAAGTCACGCTGACTTCCTGGGATGTGGGGTTTTTATAGCTTTAGGGAATGAGGAGTGGCTGAGTGTTTTAATTGGTTGCAGGGGAGCGGGATGGAGATGGGGCGGGCTGCTATTGGTGGGTAGATTGTCGGGTGGGTTTTTCTAATAGGAGATCCGGCTAGGGTTGCATCAGCCGGATCCTTTCAGGGGAACATGTGCTCGTAGGTAGGTGCCGTGTGCAGGGGCCATTGCCACGTGCAGAGTTAGGTGCTGGGTGCAGAATAGGGGCGGGGCGGCCGGCCTTATATTCTGACCCTTTTGGTGATATAAGATGCCACTTCTTTCTGGCTACTTCCTGCTGAATAGGGGCGGAATGAGGGGGAAGGGTCAGTTGGCCGGTGCCTCGGTTGGGAGCCGGACATATGGGTGAAGTAGCATCTGGTTTACAGACACCCTGGAAATTTCTTTTATGTGGGCCTGTAAAAACCTGAGGAAAAAAGGGGCTAACATTAACAGAAGGCAAATGACGATAATGGGAGTGATAATAGGGGTCAGCCAGGTAAGCATGGGGGATTGCCACTAGTTGAGAGGTGAGACTGATGCATTTTGCTTCTTACAGAGGTCTTCTTGGAGGCGAAAGAGAGTGTTGACATTTTCCTCAACAAGGCCTGTTTCATTGATATAATAGCAGCACTGTTCCTGAAGAAACAGACAGGTACTTCCCTTTTCTGCTGTCAGCAAGTCAAGGGCTCATTGGTTCTGGAGAGTTACCTGGGCCAGCGATGTGATTTGTCGCTGGAGGGAGGCCAGGGAGGTGGCTGACTCTTTGATAGCCACACGAAGCTTGTCCTCTAGTTGAGTGGTGGAAGTGACAGTGTAGCCTAGAGTGCCGCTACTCAGCCCGGCTGCCACCAGAGAGGACGCGCGAGAGAGACCCACGACCATTGGGAGGAAGACTGCTCGTCTGTCTCGGTGATTGAAGGAAGGTGGAAGGAGGGACAAATTCAGCCTGTCCATCTATGTCTAACTGTGGGACTAAGGTGACAGGCACACAAGAAAAAGGGAAGGAAGCATTAATAACTTTGGTTAACGTTCCATTACACCAGAAGGATTTTACTTTTACTGTGGTGTTACAGCTGAGATTGAAGCTGCTGGCCGTCTTATAGCAGGGAGAAAAATTTTGAGAGTGCACTTTGAACAAGGGTATATCCATTAATGTGGTGCCGGACCCTGTAGGTGATTGTGACAGGTTGAACCCGAACCTGAGGGGGACTGTGGTCACAGGGGGGCTGCTGAGAGAGGCACACAGGAAACAGTGGGTGAGGTTAACAGTTTTGGTTAGATTTAACATGTTGGCCCTCTGTTGTACTAGAGTCAACCAGGAGAAAGGTTGGGAGGCGCTTTCTGTGAATTGGTTAGTTAGGGTGGTTTCATTTTCTAAGATTGTATGGCTTACAGAGCTGAGTTGTTCTATACCTTCAGGGACAATACGGGTATAGGACCAGAATATTAGCCATGTTCCCTGGGGGTATTTCCAAGTATAATCTACATACAGTTTGGCAGGCACTCCAACGTTCCAGCACTCGTTCCAAGGGTCGCGGATGTTGAGAATTAAAGTTCCATTTGAGAGAAGGGTTAGCAATCGGTTATTGGATGGGGGGGGGGTCGCGGCTTGTGAATGTTACAAGAGTGATAGGGGCACCCACCGAAGGTGGTATTCCACCGGCGGCAGTAGTCATGGGGCTGGTCATAGAGGAAACATAGTCCATGCTGAAAATGATGGCCTTCCTGAAGGACAATACTTTTTCCTTGTGGGATAGGGATGAGGACAGCAGATTGACAGCCAGCACGCTGACAGTCTGTCTGGGCGATGCAGTGGGTTTTGGTAGTAGGACCCTCAACCCAAGTTTCCTGGATATAAAAGTGCCAAACATATGAGTTGGCTTCAAGAGGAGATATCAGAAGAACTGTCAGGAGAAGGCTTTGGAGGGTTAGGGGGTGACGGGTAGGGGCAATGGGTGAGGCAGAGGTGGGTGGGGCCCAGGGGTTTGGATTTCCACTGATCATTTTGGGGGGCCAGCTTGAGGCGGGACACATGGTACCATGGGGTGTGACCCAGGAGTGTGGCCGCTGTGGGGGTGGTCAGGATAACAATGTGAGGTCCCGACCACCTGGGCTCTAGAGATCCTGTTTTGAGTTCTCGGAGGAGAACGCTGTCGCCTGGTTGAAGAGGCGTTGCTGGATGGGGGTCCTCCGGTCCTGGAACAACAGGGAGGGTGTGGTCCGCGTACTCCCTAAGCAGGTGGCGGAGAAGAGAGAGAAAGGGAAGGTAGGAGGCCAGTGGGGACGGTTTTACAGGGAGGTTATGGGAAACCAGGAAAGGCCGGCCGTACAGCAATTCGAAGGGGCTAAGACCCATTGGCCCCCATGGGGTGGCCCAGACCCGGGCCAAGGCAAGAGGTAGGAGTGTGGGCCAGGAGAGTTTTACCTCAATAGCAAGTTTGGCCAAATGGTCTTTGAGGATGCCGTGGGCCCGTTCAACTTTACCCGATGACTGAGGATGGTAAGGGATGTATAGTTTCCAGGAGATGTTGAGAGACTTGGCGACTAGCTGGACTACTTGGGCCATAAATGCTGGTCCGTTGTCTGTCTGGACGGTGGCAGGTAGGCCCAAGCGAGGGGTGATTTCTTGAGTAAGAAGGGGGGCCACCATGTCTGCTATCTCCTGGGAGGTAGGGAAGGCTTCAACCCAACCTGAAAAGGTATCTACAAAAGTTAGGAGGTAGCGGAGCTTTTTGTGAGTGGGCAGATGAGTGAAGTCAATTTGCCAGTCTTGGGCCGGTAGGTTGCCACGCATTTGGTAGGTAGGAAACTGTGGCCTTAAGCCTTCCTGAGGCGAGACCTTAGAGCAAGTAACGCATGCCTTGTGTACCTGCTCAATTGTTTGTTGCAGACCTGGTGAGAAAAAGAGGGGCTGTACAAAGTGGTGTAACGCCTTAATTAGGCCCTATATGTAAGGATTGGTGGACTTCAGCAATAATTTTAGGGGCCTTTTCCTGGGGAAGGGCGATCCTGTTATTTAAGAAGATCCAGCCCTGATTAGATTCTGTTCCCCCTTTTAGTATGAGGGCCTGTTTTTCTGATGGTGAGTATATAGGCTGTGTGGCTGTGGTAAGGAAGAGAACAGGGGTAGGGGCTAACTTGGCATTAGTTAAAGATTTTGCTGCTGTACCTGCCCATGCATTGTCCCAGGAGATGGCATCATGCTGGACCCGGTGTCCTTGGCAGTGTATGACTGCAACCTCCCTGGGCAATGATAAGGCCTGTGAAAGTTTGGAGATCTGTGTAGCATTAATTATGGGGGACCCTTTTGTGGTAAGGAATCCCCGCTCTCTCCAGAGGGCAGAGTGGCAATGGGTAATGAGAAAAGCATATTTTGAGTCA
>CAUYLG010049563.1:0-18665 GCA_963573385.1 Cacajao melanocephalus | reverse complement strand
AGAAAAAAAGAACCCCATTCAAAAGTGGGCAAAGGATATGAACAGAAACTTTTCAAAAGAAGACATACATGAGGCCAACAAACATATGAAAAAATGCTCATCATCATTGGTCATTAGAGAAATGCAAATCAAAACCACACTGAGATATCATCTCACGCCAGTTAGAATGGCAATCATTAAAAAATCTGGAGACAACAGATGCTGGAGAGGATGTGGAGCAATAGGAACACTCTTACACAGTTGGTGGGAGTGTAAATTAGTTCAACCAATGTGGAAGACAGTATGGCAATTTCTCAAGGATCTAGAAAGAGAAATTCCATTTGACCCAGCAATCCCATTACTGGGTATATACCCACAGAACTATAAATCGTTCTACTATAAAGACCCATGCACACGTATGTTCACTGCAGCCCTGTGTACAATAGCGAAGACCTGGAACCAACCCAAATGCCCATCAATGAAAGACTAGACAAAGAAAATGTGGTATATATACACTATGGAATAGTATGCAGCCATAAAAAATGATGAGTTCGTGTCCTTTGTAGGGACTTGGATGAATCTGGAAACCATCATTCTCAGCAAGCCGACACAAGAACAGAAGGCCAAACACCATATGTTCTCACTCATAGGTGGGTGTTGAACAACGAGAACACGTGGACTCAGGGAGAGGAGCATCACACCCTGGGGGCAGTTGGAGGGGGTAGGGGAGAGACAGCAGTGGGTGGGGAGGGAGGGGAGGGTGGGGAGGGATAACACGGAGAGAAATGCCAGGTATAGTATGCACCTCAAGTAAAATAAATAAATTTAAAAAAAACAGATCTTAACATTGAGTATGAATGATACGAAATTTTGGCTACTACTTAGATTGTGATTAGGATATCAGGCAATTAAACAATTTCTATATTACTTGGAATTTTCTTATTTAAAATTTTTTTTTTTTTTTTTTTTGAGACAGAGTCTCACTCCGTCACCAGGTGCCAAGCTGGAGTGCAGTGGCGCAACCTCGGCTCACTGCAACCTCCGCCTCCCGGGTTCAAGCATTTCTCCTGCCTCAGCCTCCTGAGTAGCTGGGACTACAGGCGCGTGCCACCAGCAAATTTTTTTTTTTGTATTTTTAGTAGAGACGGGGTTTCACCATGTTGGCCAGAATGGTCTCGATCTCTTGACCGCGTGATCCGCCCGCCTCGGCCTCCCAAAGTGCTGGGATTACAGGCGTGAGCCACCGCACCTGGCCTTATTTTAAAATCTTTGAGCTAAATGTGTTAATCCAGTGTGTTTGTTTTTATAAAAAAGATATAGCCCTAATAATATTGGCTTTGAATAGTCAATTTAATTTACAAGTTGATAGTTTTTCAAGGTGTGTTAACCTCAATAATTCATCTGTGCATCTCAGGGAATTAGCAAGAAATCAGCAAATTATACTACACAGCCAGTGAATTCCATTGGTGTGGAGCTGTTTGCATCTGAGAATCTGAAGCTCCATCCCTATTCTAACAGCACCATCAGTTGGAAGGTGGAAAATGTGGCCTTCACCTTCACCAGGGATGCAGCTACCACTGCATGAGAAGTTGGGCTATCTCTTAAACAGAAAGAGCAGAGTGCCTTAAGATTCTGCATGTTTACATCAACATAGCCCTAGAGTGTTCTGTTTCAGTCATTTAGTCACTCAGCATTTCCAGCGTTCTGTGTGAAACACATGGTCAGGTACAGGGAAACTGAGATGTATGTAACACAAGCTTCTGCCTACAACCAACTTTCAATTACAGAAACCTAAAAACTTGAAACCAAGACATTTCAAAGCCAAGCATTTCAAAGAAATGCTCATATGGGTGCTATAGGAGCTAGAAGAAGAGCTTCTAAGTTGAGTTGGGCCTGGTCAAGGAGGTCTTCCCTTGAGAAAGAGGCAGAAAAAGGTATTAGAGACATGAAATCACAGAGAGATGTGTGAGCAGGGCATGCAGCAAGGACTGGAAGGAGATGACCCAAAATGGATGTCTGCTGCTTTTTCATGTATCATTTTCATGTGTTACTTCACATTAGTTCCAAGTTGGAATAAAAGTACACTGCTATTTAAATATTGTAAAGGTACCTTGTTAAGTTATTCTGCTTGTAGGATACTCTGGAGTCTACACAATTCTTAGACACTTGCTCAGTGTAAAACAGTTCATTGTATTTTTTATGGTGACGTCCAAATTTGTTGTAGAAAGTGGTCTATTTTAGGCTAAAGAGAAATTTAAACTCACTTCTTTAAAAAAGAACTTTGGAGATAAGCTCATATAAAACATTTTCTTAAACAGCTCCCACTGTTTATATGATTTGATGCCCCATTGAGACCTCCACAGGAAGCTTCAAACACATTTTGGCTCACACTTTTTCAGACCAAGGTTACTTGTCTTCCGATGAGACTCACGATGTTTCAGTACTTAGGGAAAGCTCATTTAGAGAAACAAGTAGAGAAGATTGCCTGAAGTTTATGCAGCCCCTCTTCTTCAAAATTCCAGACATTTATCTATCCTTGGATTAAGTCAGTTGACCAAAAAGAGGAATTCTTAACTGACATCATCCTGACCCCTCGTGAAACAGAATGAAGTGCTTACTGTCTTCTACCGGAGCCTCCAACCCCAGCCTCCTTTGGGTGATGTAACACTCAGCCCTACAAAATTCCCTATTGTAAAGCTGATGTCTTCACTCAGTCACTAAACACAGTGCCCCCTTTACAAAGACCTATAGGGGAAATGGCTCCTTGGTCTCAGTGCCAGGAACAATTGTTCTCATCGGAGCAATAGGTTTGCTGTAATGATGCTACATGAATCACCTGCCTGATCTGTGCTGCTAGGAAACTGAGAGACAGGGCAGCAGCCTTGCTTCCGGCATGGGTACCAAACTCCTCAGCTTAGATTTGTGTTAACCCCACTTCCGTCTTTATTTTGTAAGCTCTTATTTTTCTTCTCATTTCCTCTCCTACTTTAGGCTATTGAATTATCTGAATTTTTGTAAGCTATTTAAATTCTTTAAGGAATAAATTTAAGGTATGAACATGTATTAAGTATCCTTAGTTACTCGGTTTAGAGGACAAAACATATATAAATTATTAGTTTTCAGATAATGAATATACTCAATATAGCTGACATTAAAACTGCTACTCTTGTGAATGTGACTAAACTATACATTCTGTGTGGTCAGGAGTCTTGGCTAACTTGCTCACTTCTGTATCTCAAGTTGCTAGTGTTGTGCTTGGCATGTAGAAGATGCTCAGTAAATATTTCCTGAGCGATTTGAACAAAAGACCTTTCCGTAACTGAAGTTTACCAATGGTGCAGTCTGTGGATGCTCAGAAGCAAAGTGAAGGCCTAATGCTCTGGTGTTTTCTCCACCTTTTTTCGACATGGGTGGGGGTGTAGCAAGGGACACCACTGACCCCTCTGATGCTCTCCTGTCTCTCTGCAGACTCACATTTCAAGACTCCCTCCTGGTGCGGTGGCAGGACAGTCCGTGGCAATCGAAGGTGGAGTGTGCCGCCTGGAGAGCCCAGTGAACTGACCCTTCAGGCTGAGCATGAAGCGTCTGAGAGGCATTTCAGAACCTGAGCTTTTTGGGGTTTTTAATTGAAGTTGGCTGTTTTATCTTCCTTGTTTTATAATTCCTATTGCAACCTCGTGCACTGCTCGAGACACAAGTGCTGCTGTAGTTAGCGCTTAGTGACACGCGGGCCTTTGGCGGGTGAGCGGGACTGTGTGTGTGCGCGCGCACATGTGTGCATGTGTGTATGTGTGTAGTATGTGTGTTCGCTTCTCCCTGGATGAAATAGAAACTCCTCGCTATGTGACCAGGAATGGTTAAATCATCTTTACACAATGTATGCTTTAACTGTTTACAAGTAAAACCTAAAGTTGCAGGAAACATTTTTTATGTCGTAAAGAGGTACCAACTGTCACTGATGTAATGTGTCAGAACTGAAGAGTAAATCTACTTGTTTAAATGCCTTGACAGTGGTAGTGCTTCATTTAATAACAGTAATAAGTAATAAAGTGTTTTTATTTGTTAACCAGTTTAAGTGGATCCTGTGGTAACTTAAACTGTTGTTCTCATCCCTTATATGGGGCATTTTTCTTTAACAAAGAATGGTTTCAGTGAAACAATCTAGCAGAGAATTAATGTCAGAACCTTTTAAAATAATAGTCTGATTGATACAGTTTGTACTTCTTTCATCAAGCTTTTCTAAGCTTAAATATTGCAGAACTTCGAGCTGTATGGGCTATATTAAGAATATGTAAAGAGAACATACAGTAATGCACAGTCCTTAATTTGTGTATAATGGAATGTTATTTACAATATAACACTGTAAATAAGAAAGCAAAGTTTATGGGAAAATTCAATATTATCTTTGTTTTTGTTTAAATATATTTTTAAGATAAAGGCACAAAAATAAAAGAAGCATATTACTGGGTATAGTATGTGACTCCTCTTCTCAGACTAATAAATTATCTTTTCAATCCCTGATTGGAGAGCCGTCATTTATTTTGTTTGTAAAATGTTCTTCCAGAAATCACAGCATTATCCATCTTGCTGTCATTCCAATTGTTCAAAGGCCAGGCTTATGCAGTAAGGAAGACACTGGCGAGATGGAAATGGACCTTAGTCCGTGATTGAATGGTCAATATGGAAGTCCCTAAAATTTCTGTTGCAATTTGATAAAAATAACAAAGAGTAAGAATAAGAACACTTTGCTTTGAAAAATTGTGGTGGCAGCTAAAAGCTCGATAGTTTCAGTTGATAAATTACCTCTAAATATTATATTCAGGGACTCTGGAGCCACTTAAGAAAACCAAGACTTTCCTTTTGATTTTTTTGTATGTAAGAGTGGTTATCAAGAAGATACTAAAGATAGACTCACTCAGGGGGAGGAAGTTCCCTGCACCATATAATCATGGCTCTGGGCAGTAACTGATAAAGCCCAGATAAAATTATATACTTGACATCAATGTATGGCCAAATTATAAAGGAAAGACAACCAAACTGGAGTGGGTATAAATATGAATAATTTGAGAGTTGCTGATTTGTATTCCTGGTTCAGGCAATTACATTTGTCTTGCTGTGCTCTCATAGACAGACAGGTTGGTGCCGTGGTATCTGTTTCTTATTCTTAATGAGGCTGAGAACTTAGTGAGAGATGGGCTGGCTGGTGGGGAGCCTTTGGCTTCAAAAGCTTTCGAAGACCTGTTACCTGTTGGCAGAGATTTTTCAGGAACTGGATTGGATCACATAAAACTATCAGGACACTTAGGAGTCTGAAAATCATCTGACCAATTTCACCAGGAATGCCAATTCTTTCTTCTCTTTTTGCCTTTTTTCCATTTGTATTTAAAAGTTTGAGCTTGTTAAAGACCCCTTTTATTAAGAGTTTAAAAACTGGCTGGTATAAAAGAACACAGCCCCTCTAAGAACAGTTTGTCAAGACTTTACTGTTCAATTTTCTAAATATTTTTTCTTAATTTAAGGAATATTGTGAAGCCAAGAGGGGGAACATAGTGATATTCAGAATCATGGAGGCAAAAATGTAACAGGTAATATAAGTTCCTTCCTTATAAGATCAGATATTAAAGATCAGCTACTGGAACCAGAAGATACTGAGAGATGCAAAATCAACTTCATTTCACACTAAAGTAGAAAAGGTAGAAACAGATAAGAAAATAACCTCATTCTCTAGTCTGGCTTATATCACCAAGATTCTGAAGCTGTATTTTAAGGTGCCTACTTTTTAACATGGATGCTTTTAACTGTGTACCTATATTTGATTTCTTTGTAAGGCCTGAGTGTGGGATATCTGGTTCTCTTGAGTAGAATTAAGCCTGGTCTGGATTCCTCGAGGTGGTCACTGTGACCGAGCTCTGGATTTGGAAACGGGGGCATCTTCAGGGCTTGGTGAGGAGATAAGAGCATGTGCTTTTGCTTAAGGCACCTGGGGCACCTGTGCTGATCGGGCTGTCTTGTCAGCCCTGCCATTTTTCTCTCTGCCTTCAGTATGTCTGCCTATGGCAGGCCCTGTCTTACCTTCTAATTGACACTTGTGAATGTGAACTTGATGTGGAGAAAAGAAAACACACTCTGCTGGTCGGAATGTAACTTATGTCAGCCACTGTGGAAAGCAGTCTGGAGATTTCTCAAATAACTTAAAATGGAACTACCATTCAACCCAGCAATCCCATTACTAGGTATATACCTAAAATAGAAGTCATTCTACTGTAAAGACGCATGCATGCATATGTTCATTGCAGCACTATTCACAATAGCAAACACACGGAATCAACCTAGCTGCCCATCAGCAATGAACAAGTTAAAGAAAATGTGGTACATATACACCGTGGAATACTATGCAGCCACAAAAAAGAACAAAATTGGCTGGGTGCGGTGGCTTGTGCCTGTAATCCCAACACTTTGGGAGGCCGAGGTGGGTGGATTACCTGAGGTCAGGAGTTCGAGACCAGCCTGGCCAATATGGTAAAACCCCATCTCTACTAAAAAAAAATACAAAAATTAGCCAGGTGTGGTGGCGGGCGCCTATAATCCCAGCTACTTGGGAGGCTGAGGCAGGAGAATCTCTTGAACTCGGGAGGCAGAGGTTGCAGTGAGCTGAATCGAGCCATTGCACTTCAGCCTGGGTGACAAGAGCAAAACTCTGTCACAAAAAAATTTAAAAAAGGACAAAATCGTCCTCATGGCAACATGGGTGGAGCCGGAGGCCGTTTTCATCAGCAGAAAATCAATGCTTCATGTTCTCACTTAAAAGTGGGAGCTAAACGCTGAGTACTCACGTACGCAACGGAGCAATTGACACCAAGGCCTACTTCAGGGTAGAGGGTAAGAATTGAAAATCAGTCCTATGCTGATTACCTGGGTGGTAAAATGATCTGTACACCTAACCCCACAATACTCTACCCATGTAGCAAACCTGCACACGTACCCCCTGAACCTAAAATAAAAGTTGGAAAGACAGAAAATTAATGTGAAATTGAATTTGGACATATCTGTTAGAATTTTGTACAAAGTATGTATAAATAAGTGCTAAATGCTAGTCTAAGGGGCTTGTCTGTGAGCAAAGTGAATGAATTTTGGCTTATGGATATGAGGATGTCTCTTGGGGCTACTCAAAAGCATTTTTTGCATAATTCCCAGTTTTCTCCCACATTTGAGAGTGGTAATACTGCATACCAGTGACCTGCAGTTAAGTAAGGTCAGTCTGTTTTGACAATGGATGGAGAGAGGAAAGGAGGAGGGGAGGCCGTGAAGAAGAGGAGATTTAGAAGAGTTAACATCATTCTTAAATCTTGAGATTGTATTAATAATTGTGGGATCTTTTATTTTTTGACTTGGCCATTTTTATTACAAAGGCAGTCTGAGCTTATTAGGAAAAAAATTAGAAAATAGATAAGAAAATTTAAAAATTTTAAATTTTAAATAACTTAGCTCACAATCCTAATTCCCTAGAGGCAATCCTTAATAAACACCCTATAGACTGTTTTTATGCATGAATTTTCTGTTTTTAACACACCAAAAATGGGGCTATATTGAACTCCCAAAATGGGGTTATATATCCTGCAGTTTTCATTTAATAATATCGTGAAAAGATGACCAGACCTACAGGTTTATACAATCCCTCATTTACTGCTTTCCCATGCAATGCTGGCTCAGCCTAATGATGCTCAGTACATATATTTGTGTCCTTAAACTTTTGGGGAAATCTATGACAATGCTGAACATAATAGCCAATATCCATATTTTCAAGCTACAGGTATGTACAACAAGCACTGTGGGAAGGTCTCAGCCAATGAAAGCCAGCCCGGCATGCCCGTGGACCTGTTTTCAGTATCCCCCCACACAACCTCTACAGGCTTTTCCGGAACAATGGAAAACTGTTCTGTCTCTGGGGGCTGCAGGCCACAAACGCCAGGGAATCAGCACTCCCTAGAAGTTGGCATATAAATTGGCTAGCTCCTTTGTTCCTTGGGTGAGATAATACTGAATATGTGTTTTGCAATTTTTGAGAGCGATCCCATGGGAATTAAGCCTCAGTTTCCCCCTCTGGTAGTTGACTTATCAGTACACCTGTGTTGGCTTTCTTCCCTTTTCTGGTTCCTGCTCGACTCTCCTACCTGTGTTTACTGAAATCATCTCCCAAATGAACTACTTGGAGTCAACTCCTTGTCTCAGGGTTGCTTTTGGAAGACTTCAAACTGAAACACATTCCATTCCTATTCTTGGCCAAGAGGCCTTAGTGAGTTTTTAGGCCCTCCACAGAGTGGACTCACCCATCTGTTGATGCCCCTCCCTGTGGCTCTCTCCCTGACATCCGTTCCCACTCAAACATTTTCATCCATAACATCGGGGAACATTCTCCAAGTGACAAGGCTGGGTGTGCCACAAAAGTTTGGGAAGAGTTTGCCACTAAGTCATTGTTAACAGGCACCACGCTTCTGGAGACAGACAAACACTTTTAAGGATATGGTGAAGTAGACAGAAGCTGAAGAGCGACCGTTCATCAGGGATTGGTGGCTGCCTTCAAGGAAACCACCTGGAATTGTGTTAACAGTAGTTGGAAGAAGCTTTAGCTAAAGGTGTTTCATGACTTTAGGAGAGTCAAGGAGACCAGAACAGTGTCCTGCGTCATGAACACAACTTCACGATGTACATGCCGTGGCAGCCTCACATAGCAACCATTTCCAAAAGGCCATCTCTTAAGTCTGCATGTTCGTAACATAATTTCATGGTAAATTTTTTTAAATGTCTTCCAACTTTTCTCTTAAAACTAAATGTTTAAGTAAGGCACATCAGCTTTGTTCCAACATAAATCCTATAAATGCTCAACACTGGGAGTCCCTTCTGGCTGCAAAGCCCAGTCTTCCTGTTCACCTTAAGGTGACAGTGGCTGGCGGAGAACTTTCAGAGGGAACAGAGGTGGGAGCCACCAACCCTCCCAGGAACACTGGCCCAAGACGAGGCCGAGCCCCGCAGCAGTGAATCCCTGTGTGTATGATTAATGTGTATGATTAATTTGTTTTCCTCTAGTTACATTCTAAACCTTTCCCAGAAGCTGATTAACCAGGGGAAGGACTAGGTAAATGTAGTGGGCTATAGTGGGAGTGAATAGGAAGTTGGAAACACAAAGTTAATAATATCACATTAATATTTGTTCTGGGGCCTTAAGAATTTTTAAGGAATATACCACTTTTCCCCAGCACTTAATTTGGGTTCAGGTCCACAAGGTATTAGCCAGATGTCTATGATCAGAGACCCACATGCTGACCAAATTGACCACGCAATCTTCCCCCAACCCATGCCCATGCTCTGTCTCTAAAGTGTTTGGCCACAGGAAGGATTAAATCCAAAACTGGCAAGGGCTTCCCTCAGAGGCGGCACACTGAGCTTCAGAAGACCGTCAGCCAAGCCCAAGGTGGTTCATTATGACCAGCTGTGGAAAGCTGGGAGGGAAAGTGAGTTCAGCGGTATCTCCTTTACATGGTGCACTTGCTGAAGACCTGAAACCACAGTGGCAATGCCAGAAAAACGTTGTGGGTGAGAGTTTCTTTGCCTTCAATTGCGATGGGAATTTCTTTGATTGTCAACGGAGTGTCAGAAGCTTGAAAGAAAAAATATCAAAACAATTCCTTTAACCTCTGCTGTCGCTAGTATGATGGTGAACCAAAGAGTTACTCCTAAAATGATCTTTCCTGGCCCTGGAAAATCCAGTAATGCTTAAGAGGTAGAGGACATCTTCTAATATATTAAGAACAACGTGTGTTCTTTTCCATGTACAAGTAGTAAGATTTAATCTTTCCACCCAGGTTCTTCCCCCAAACCTGTTAACTAGCAGTGTCTCCCATCTGGTAAATGGTAGTTCCATCCTTCTGGGCACTCAGACCAAAACTTTTGGGGTCATCTGCCTCATGTTCTATGGCTGGATAACAAATCACCACAAGCCTCAGTGGCTTAAACAACTGTAAATTGAACCACAATTTGCCCACAATTCTGTAAATTGAGCTTGACATCACTCAGTGGTTTTTCTGCTGCTCTTGTTGGTAGTCACCGGTATGCTGCATTTTGCTGGAACGTACACTAGGGGATAGGCCAAGGTGTTATGCTGGATTGCTGAGTATCCTTCTTACTCCATGCAGGCTCAGAGCTTCTCTACAGCATCTTTCTACACCACGTCCTCAAAAGTCACGGCAGCCAAAGCTTCCCAGGAGCACAAAAGCAGATACTGCCAAGCCTTCTACAGGTTTAAGTCCATAATGGCCCAGCATCACTTTTGCCACATTTATTACTTAAATTAAGTCACGTGGTTCAGCCCAGATTCAAGAGGAAGGGACAGCCTAAGGGCAGTTGTAGCAGAGGCTAGATTCACTGGGGGACACCAACCTGACATCCTTGAATTTTTACTTTCCTTCTGATTCCACAACCAATCAATTCACTAATTCTGTTGGCTTTCCTTTGAAGTGTATGCTGAATCTAACCCTTCCTTACCACCTCCACTGCTACAATCAGATTGTCTTTTACATGAGTTATTACAGTAGGCTCTGCACTGATCTCCCTGCTTCCACTCTTGTCCTGACAGTCACCTGTCAGGCAGCCAAAAGGAGTAAGATCATGGCACCTGTCTGCTTAAAACCTTCCAGTACACCTTGCCCCAGAGTTCCTGCAAGACCCTGGGATCTGCTCCTTCTGTTCTCTGAACTCCTACTATTTCTCTGGCCTCCTTGCTGTTCTTCAAGCAGCCCAGACACCCTCCCATCTCAGAAGCATTGCAGATGCTTGAACCCCCCACATCCCCTTGGAAAGCACTTTCCAGATGGCATCACATGACTTGCCCTTCCCTCATCTCCTTCAACTCTGCTAGAATGTAGAATGTTACCTTCTTGGCAAGGTCGTCCCTGAGCACCCCCTAACCACACCCCCTCCAGCACTTTGCATTCCTTTTCTGCTTTATTTTTCTGTCACTTTTTACTTTCTACAAATATATGGACACTCAATTTTCAACAAATATCATAGCAAAGCAGTAGGGAGAAGTGTATTTTTAAATGTTCCTAGAGCAAGTAGATACACAAATGAAAAAATGTGAACCATATCTCATGCCATACACAGAAATAAATTACAGGTAAACTTCAAATCTAAGTATAGAAGACAAAACACATTTATTTATTTATTTTTGAGACAAGGATTCCCTCTGTTTCCCAGGCTGTAGCACATTGGCACAATCATGGCTTACCATAGCCTCAACTTCCCAGGCTTAAGCAATCCTCCCACATCAGCCTCCCAACTAGCTGAGACTACAGGTGTACACCACCACACTCAGATAATTTTTTATATTTTGTAGAGACAGGGTCTTGCCATGTTGCCCAGGATGGTCTTAAATTCCTAAGCTCAAGCAATCCTCCCGCCTTGGCCTCCCAAAGTGCTAGGATTATAGGTGTGAGCCACTGCACCTGGCCAAAACAAACTTTTAGAAGATAGTTTGAGGGTGTTCTACTTCTGGGATGACAGCATGAGAAGCTCCACAAACTTCCACTCCCCAGGGAAACAAGCAAAGATAGTGAAAAAGACAGAAAAAAACAACCACTTAAAGTCTTTGGAAAATGTTCTAAGAGCATATAACAAATTATGTTTTGTGTGTATTCAAGAAATGTATATTCAAGAAAAATTTACTGATACTGGCTAAAAAGAGCTAGTTTGTGGCATTTGGGCCATGACCTACTCCCCACCCCCCAAATTCCAGCACATATTTATAGAAGGTTCACTCTAGCTGAGTGTGGCCAAGAAGACTGGGACTGCCTCTCCTTTCAGCTCCCAACCAAGTCCTACCATATCTCACCAGGAGGAGCAGGCTGCCAGCATTTCTCATCCCCTCCAACTCCAAGTTGAAGAGGCTGGATCCTGGTGTGTGCATCTGAGATGTTGGAGGCTACTTTCTTCTAGCCATCACTTATCCATAGAGACTCTACCCCAGGCGACAAGTTTCTTTTCCCAAGAAAACTGGGGTCCCAATCACCCTTGCCCCCCAAATCATGTATAGGTCAGAGGTTTCATTCTGGGATGGGCAAACAAAGAAGATGAGAGGCTACCACCCTTCCCAGCACCTAGAATAATGGCTTCAAGAGTTTGCTGAGGGAGAGAGAGGCAGTCTATAAGAAAAGAGCACTGATGCTCTCTCCAAAGAAACTGATTTTATCTAAAACAGAGTGTGGAGAAGTGCAAGCATAAGGGTGCTCCTGGTGTTAAGAACAACAAACTAAACAATATGCTAGCTAGTTCATCAGAAGCAAGCAAAAAAGAGGAATCTAAGAAGAGCCTTTTGGCATCAGGACAAAC
This sequence comes from Cacajao melanocephalus, assembly GCA_963573385.1. Taxonomy (NCBI): domain Eukaryota; kingdom Metazoa; phylum Chordata; class Mammalia; order Primates; family Pitheciidae; genus Cacajao; species Cacajao melanocephalus. Next base: position 6,305 of record CAUYLG010049563.1, on the reverse strand, counting down.
GTTAAAACTATCCTTAAAAACTACCCCAGCCCGGGCCAGGAAAGTTGGCTCACACCTGTAATCCCAGCGCTTTGGGAGGCTGAAGTGGGTGGATCACGAGGTCAGGAGATCAAGACCAGCCTGGCCAAGATAGTGAAACCGGTCTCTTACTAAACATACAAAAATTAGCTGGGCGTGGTGGTGGGCACCTGTAATTCCAGGTACTCAGGAGGCTGAGGCAGAGAATTGCTTGAACCCGGGAGGCAAAGGTTGAAGTGAATGGAGATTGCACCACTGCACCAGCCTAGGTGACAGAGTGAGACTCCATAAAAAAACAAAAACAAAAACAAGCAAACAAAAAACTATCCCTGCCCAATCTAATTGGATTATACTGCTGGGCAATTTATGTCACAGGTCATTTTCCAAAACAGTAGAATAATTATTGGTAATTAGTGGAGCTTAATTGCTGGGTATAATATCAAAAGAACAGACAGTTTAATAAAGAGATCAGGGGAAAGAGACAACCAAAGAAAACTGCTAAAATTACTTTAATTCCAGGGTGACTAGGTGGATGCCAAAGGCTGCATCCTATGAAAAGTGACAGCCAAGGCTTTACACTATGAGAGAAACAGATTTTATCAAAAGAGCCTAGCCAAGTCACAAAACAAACGAGCAAGGAAACAGCAACAAAAACAAGACCCAGAAAGGGAAGAGAGGAACTAGTAACCAGAGTTGCTACAAAATATTACTTAAAATATCCACTTAAAAAAATTATAAGACAGCAAAAGAAACAGGAACAGTGACTCATTCTCTCTCTCTCTCTCTCTCTCTCTCTCTCTCACACACACACACACACACACACACACACACAAAAAGAGGACAACAGAAACTACCTCAGAGAGGGACCAAATATCAGATTTAATAAAGACTTTAAAGTAGCCATTATAAATATGCTCAAGGAATTTTTTAAAATGCTTAAAGAAGTACAGTATGAAGACAATATCTCATCATACACAGAATATCAATAAAGAGATAGACATAAAACAGAACCAAATGGAAATTCTTGGGCCAAAAAGTACAACTGAACTAAAAAAATTTGTTAAAGGGGCTCCATAGGAGATTTTTTATTGGCAGAATAAAGAATAAGCAAATTTGATAGACTGATAGAGATTATACAATCTGGAGAACAATGAGAAAATAAAATGAAGAAAAAAGAGCCTTGAGGAACTGTGGAACACCCTGTAAATAAACGGTCATATGCATAATGGAAGTGCTAAAAGAAGAAAGAAAGAGAAAAGAGAAGAAAAAGTATTTGAAAAAATAGCAGCTGATAACTTCCCAAATTTGCTGGAAAACACACTCAGGAAACTCAATAAACTCCAAGTGGGAAACATAAAGAGATTCGTTATTGTCTGTTTGACACATCATAGAAAAAAATGCTGAAATTCAAAGACAAGGAGAAATTTTGAAAGCAGCAAGAGAAAAATGTCATTTATAAGGGAACCACAATAAAATGAACAACTTTTTATAAGAAATCATGGCAGTCAGAAGGCAGTGGACTAACATATTCAAAGTGCTGAAATAAACAACAATCAACCAAGAATCTTATATTCTAAAAGACTGTCTTTCAAAAATGAAGAAAAAAATCAAGACATTTCCAGAAAAAAAAAATCAAAGAATTTGCTGCTATCAGACCTGCCTTACCATAAAGACTAAAGGAAATTTTTAGACTGAAAGCAAGTAAACCCAGATGGGAATGGAGTCCATAATGAAAAAACAAACGGACTGATAATTACAATTATGAAAAATAGTATATATATATTTTTTTCTTTCTTCTCTTATATATCAAACAAGCATATAAAACACTACATATGTGATAGTGTTCTTGGGGCTATAATAGAGGGAAATGCAATATACTTGACAACAACCACATAAAGGAGATGGGTGGAAGCAGCATTGTACTGGAGTGAGGAAATGATGCTAGATGATAACTTGAACACATGGCAACAAATAAAGGTAACTAGAAATGATAAATAAGAAAGTACATATAACAAATGCTATGTATATACTTACTGTTCTTTGTTATCTCACTTTCTTTAATAGACAAAAATTACATTCAGTAATAATTACAATGTTGTATTGTTAGGTTTGTGGCATCTATAGATGTAATATGTATGACAATGAAAGCACAGAAAGGGAGAATGGTTAAGAGAGCTATGTAGGAGTAGCATTTCTGTTTCTTGATGGAATTAAGTTAGTATGAAACTGAAGTAAATTTTGATGAATTCAATGTATATGATAAGCCCTAGAGCAACCACTGAGAAAAAACAAACTATGAGAGAAGCTATAAGAAACCATTAAAGGAATTAAAATGTTACACTAGAGATACTGACAATGCAAAATAAAGCAGTAAATAGGAATAGAGGAACAAAATAGACATGAGACATATAGAAAACAATTAAATGGCAATATAAATCTAATTATATCAATAACATTAGATTTTATATTAGCGTTTTCCAGAAAAAAGAACCATTAGCATATATATATACACACATATAAAATTATATATGTGTATATATATACACATATAAAATTATATATGTGTGTATATATACATACATATAAAAGTATGTGTGTATATATATATATACACACATGAAATTGTATGTGTGTATACATATATATATACATATAAAATTATATGTGTGTATACACATATATAACATTATATGGTTTTATAAAATAAGTTTTATATATATATATATATATATATATATACACACACACATACATATACAGAATAAGGATTTGGCTCAAGTCAATATAAAGGCTAGCAAGTAAAAATCTGTAGTGTGAGCCAGCAGCCTTGAGACTCAGGAGAGCCCATGATACGATTCTAGTCTGAAGATCAGCAGACAGAGACCCAGGAAAGCCGATAGTGCTGATGACATCTGAAGTCCATCTTCTGGAGAATTCCCTTTTGCTCAGGGAGGGCAGTCTTTTTATTCATTCAGGCTGTCAATTTGTTGAATGAGATACCCATAGAATAGGTCAATCTGCTTTATTCAGTGTTCACTGATTTAAATGCTAATTTCATATTAAAACACCCTCCAGATTGACACATAAAATTAACCATCACAGATGTGAGTGTATTAAACAATGCAGTCAAAGGCTGAGAGGGTCTCACATGAGACTGAAAAACAAGATGCAATTATATGGTCTCTACAGAAGATATACTTTGAATTCAAATATATGTTAGTTGAATGTAAAAAGATGGAAGATGATATATCATACAAACCGTAATCACATGAAAGTTGTAATGGCTAAACTAATATCAGACAAAATAGATTTTAAAACAAAATACATTACTCGACATAAAAAGGGCACACAATATAATGATGAAAGGATCAATTTATTACAAAATTATAAATATTATAAACATATGTGCACCTAACAGCAGAATCCCAAAATACATGACTAACGTGATTGAGGGGCAAAACAGACAATTCAACAGTAATAATCAGAGACTTAAATATTCCACTTAAATATTAGATAGAATAATAAGGCCTAAGATCAACAAGGAAAGACAAGACTTGAACAACACTATACACAAAGCAGACCTAATAGACAAAAATAGAACACTCTATCCAACAACAACAGAATAAACATTCTTCTCAAGTGCACATGGAACATTCACCAGAATAAACTGTGTGTTAGGCTATATGACAAACTTTAATAAATTTAAAAGGATTGAAATCATACAATATATGTCCTCTGAGCATAATACAATAAAATGAAAAATTAGTAACAGATTTGGGAAATTCACACGTGAACATTTAACAGCACGCTACTAAATAACCATTAGGTCTAAGATAAAAGCAGAGGAAAATAAGAAAATATTTTGAGATGAATGAAAACAATGACACAACATACCAAAACATAGGGAATGAAGTGAAAGCAGTGCTTATGGGGAAGTTTAAATGCCTACACTAAAAAAGAAGAGAGATCCCACGTCAACAACCAAACATTCTACCTTAAGACAATGGAGAAAGAAAAGCAAACTAAGCTCAAAGCAAGTAGAAGAAGGAAATAATAAAGATTAGAGAGGGAATTAATGAAATAAAGAATAGAAAAACAAAAGAAAAAATGAATCCAAAAGTTGGTTTGTCAAAAAGATCAATAAAATTGACAAACTGTTAGCTAGAGTGACTAAGAATAAAGAGAGAAGACTCAAATGTCTAAAATCAGAGGTAGAAGTGGGGATGATACTGCTTGATCTTACAGAAATAAAAAGAATATAAAGGAACTGCCATGAATAACTGTATGCCAACAAATCAGACAACTTAGATGAAATTGACAAATTCTTAGAAAAAAACGCAAACTACCAAAACTGACTTAAAAAGAAATAGAATATCTAAATAGACCTGTCACAAGTACTGATATTAAAGTAGTAATCAAAAAACCTCCCAAGACAAAAGCCTAGTACTAGATGACTACACTGGGGTGAATATTCCACTTAAATATTGGATAGAATAATGAGGCATAAGATCAAAAAGGAAAGACAAGACTTGAACAACACTATACGTGAAGCAGACCTAATAGACATCAATAGAACACTCTACCCAACAACAACAGAATAAACATTCTTCTCAAGTGCACATGGAACATTCACGTCCTAATTGCCTCTGTCTTAATTGCCTCTTCTTATAAGGATGTCAGTCATAGTGGATTAGGGTCTACTGTAATGACCTCATTTTACCTTAATTACTTTTTTTGTAAAGGTTCTATCTTCAACTAAAGTCACATTCTGAGGCCTCGGGGCTTAGGACATGAACATATGGATTTTTGGGGAACATAATTCAGCTCATAATACATTATAAATATTATTTTTAAATGTTTGTTTGAATGAAGAACACTTATAAAAGAAAAAATTTTCCATTTTCTTAGTATTAACATAAATCATTTTAAAATAATGCCACTCCAAAATGTACAAACATAGAGAGGTATAAGGTTTTTATGTATATAGCTTGTGTACAATTATACATCCAAGTAGATTCCCAAGTAAATACAAGATTCCAAACCAATAAAGTTCATGTTAATAATGATATAATAAATTACATTATGTTTTGTTTTTATTGTTTATATATATATATATATATATATATTATAATGCACTTTAGGTTCTGGGATACATGTGCAGAACATGCAGGATTGTTGCACAGGTACATACATAGCAATGTGATTTGCTGCCTCCATCCCTGTCACCTATATCTGGCATTTCTCCCCATGTTATCCCTCCCCAACTCCCTACCCCCTGCTGTCCCTCCCCTCCCTGTGTCCATGTGTTCTCATTGTTCAACAGCCACCTATGAGTGAGAACATGCAGTGTTTGATTTTCTGTTCTTGTGTCAGTTTGCTGAGAATGATGGTTTCCAGGTTCACCCATGTCCCTACCAAGGACACGAACTCATGGTTTTTTATGACTGCGTAGTATTCCATGGTATATATGTGCCACATTTTCCTTGTCCAGTCTATCATCGATGGCAGTTTGGGTTGGTTCCAGGTCTTTGCTATTGTAAACACTGCCGCAATGAACATACATGTGCACGTGTGGCTCTCTTTAAGTCTGTTATTGGCATATAGGAATACTTGTGATTTTTGCACATTGATTTTGCATCCTGAGGCTTTGCTGAAGTTGCTTATCAGTTTCAGGAGATTTTGGACTGAGACGATGGGGTCATCTAACTATACCATCATGTTGTTTGCAAATAGAGACAATTTAACTTCCTCCTTTCCTAATTGAATACCCTTTATTTGTTTTTCTTACCTGATTGCTCTGGCTAGAACTTCCAATACTATATTGAATAGGAGTGGTGAGAGAGGGCATCCATGTCTAATGCCAGATTTCAAAGGGAATGCTTCCAGTTTTTGCCCATTCAGTATGATATTTGCTGTGGGTTTGTCATAAATAGCTTTTATTATTTTGAGATACATTCCACCGATACCTAGTTTATTGAGAGTTTTTAGCATAAAGAGCTGTTGAATTTTGTTGAAGGCCTTCTCTGCATCTATTGAGATAATCGAGTGGCTTTTGTCTTGGTTTTATTTATGTGGTGAATTACGTTTATAGACCTGTGTATGTTGAACCACCCTTGCATCCCCAAGATGAAACCTACTTGATTGTGATGGATAAGCTTTTTGATGTGCTGTTGCAATTGGTTTGCCAGTATTTTATTGAAGATTTTTGCATCTATGTTCATCATGGATATTGGCCTGAAGTTTTCTTTTCTTGTTGAGTCTCTGCCGGGTTTTGGTATCAGGGTGAT
>CAUYLG010049562.1:0-24846 GCA_963573385.1 Cacajao melanocephalus | reverse complement strand
TCCTTTGTGGGTTTAACCTCGTTTTTAACCGTGACTCGGTGTGCAACTCTTGCTTTCTTTTTTTGTTTTTTTTTTTTTTTTTTGCTTTCTATTTGCTTGGTAAGTATTCCTTCATCCCTTTATTTTGAGCCTATGTGTGTCTTTGCATGTGAGATGGGTCTCCTGAATACAACACACCAATGGTTCTTGACTCTTTCTCCAATTTGCCAATCTGTGTCTTTTAATTGGGGCATTTAGCTCATTTACATTTAAGGTTAATATTGTTATGTGTGAATTTGACCTGTCATTATGATGCTAGCTGGTTATTTTGTCCATTAATTGATGCAGTTTCTTCATAGTGTCTATGGTCTTTACAATTTAGTATGTTTTTGCAGTGGCTGGTACCGGTTTTTCCTTTCTGTATTTAGTGCTTCCTTTAGGAGCTCTAGTATGGAAGGCCTGGTGGTTCAATGTTGGTGTTTAGCATTATAAACATTTCTCATAACATTATGTTATCTGTATTCCAGAGATTTTGTTAGGTTATATCTTTGTTCTCATTAGTTTCAAAGAATTTTTTTCATCTGCTTTAATTTTATTTTTTACTTAGTCATTTAGGAGCAGATTGTTTAATTTCTATGTAATTGTATGGTTTTGAGAGATTTTCATTATGTTGATTTCTATTTTTATTGCACTGTAATCTGAGATTGTGGCTGGTATGATTTCTGTTTCTTTTTGTTGTTTGTTTTGTTTTGCTCATAATTTTTATGGCTCATTTTATGGTTAATTTTAGAGTATGTGCTATCTGCAGGTGATAAGAATATATGTTCTCCTTTTCTTTGGTGAAGAATTCTGAAGATATCTATATTGAACCATTTGGACAGGTGTCAAGTTCAGGTCCTGATATGTTTGTTGGTTTTATGCCTTGATTATCCAACACTTTTAGTGGGTTATTGAAGTCTCCCACTATACTGTGATTATTTAAGTCTCTTTGGAGGTCTCTAAGAACTTACTTTAGGAATCTGGGTACTCTTGTGGCAAGTGCATACATATTTAGGATAGCTAGGTCCTGTTGAATTGAACTCTTTACCAGTATGCAATCTCCTTCTTTGTCTTTTTTGATCATTGTTGTGTTAAAGTCTGATTTGTCTGAAATTAAGATAGCAGCTGCTGCTTTTTTCTGTTTTCCATTTATTTGGTAGGTTTTGTTTTGTTTTGTTTTGTTTTGCCATCTTATTACTTCAAGACTATGGGTTTCATTGCATGTGAGATAATTCTCCTGAAGACTGCATACAGTTGGGTCGTTCTTCTTTACCAAACTTTAAAAGCCACTCTGTGCCTTTTAATGGTGGCACTCTGTCCATCCTATTCAAAGTTAATATTGATATGTGCAAATTTGATCCTGTCATTGTGTTGTTAGCTGTTTCGTATGCAGATTTGATTGTGTGGTTGCTTAATAGTGTCTTTACACTTAAGTGTGTTTGTGGTGGCTGGTAATAGTCTTTACTTTCTGTATTTAAAACTCCTTTCAGGATCTCTTTTAAAGTAGGTCTTGTGGTAATGAATTTCCTTAGCATTTGCTTCTCTGAGTAAGATCTTATTTCTCTTTTACTTATGACGTTTAGTTTGGCTGGATATAAAATTCTTTGTTGGAATATTTTTTCTTTAAGAATACTGACTATAGGTCCCCAATCTCTTCCGGCTTGTATAGTCTTGGCTGAAATGTCCACCGTGAGCCTAATGGGAATTCCATTTGTGGGGAATCTGCTCCTTCTCTCTAGCTGCCTTTCACATTTTCTTTCATTTCAAACCGGGAAAATCTGATGAGTATGTGTCTTGGGGATGGCCATCTTGTACAGTATTTCACAGGAGGTTTCTACATTTGCTGAATTTTAATATTCTCTGGTGAGGTTTGGAAATTTTCATAGACTTTTCCTCAAATATGTTTTCCAAGTTGCTTGCTTTATCTATCTCCTTTCAGGGACAACAGTGAGTTGCAAATTTGGACTCTTTACATAATCCCATATTTTTTGAAGGTTTTGTTCATTTATTTTTATCTGATTGAGTTATATCAGGGAACCAGTTTTAGAGCTCTGAGATTCTTTTCTCAACCTGGTTGATTTCACTGTTAATACTTGAGATTGTTTATGAAATTTCTGAAGTGATTTTCTCAGCTCTATCCGATCAGTTTGGCTTTCTTGAAATAGCCATTTCATGTTGCATCTCCTGTATTGTTTTATGGTATTCCTTAGAATCATTGAACTGGGTTTTTACTTTCTCCTGAATCTCAGTGATCTTTCTTCCTATCCATATTCTGAATTCTACATCTGTCATTTTAGCCATTTCATCCTGGTTAAGTACCATTGGTGGGGAACTAGAGCAGTGTTTGGGAGGTAAGAAGATACTCTGGATTTTTGAGTTGCCAGAGTTCTTGTGCTTGTTCTTTCTTATTTCAGGGGGAAGGGAATGGTGTTCCTTTAAACTTTGAAGTTGAGGTCCATTGCGTAGGATTTGTTGTCTTTATCTTTTTTGATGTGCTTGGAAGTTTGATTGTGGGTTTAATTGACTGGCTTGTTCTGTTAATTGGTTTTGTTTCTGTAAGATTTCAGGTAGTCGATGCTCAACTAAGCACTCTTAGGCTGCATATTCTAACTTAGGGGGTTGATAACAGTCCCCTGGCTTTATTCTTTGGCGCTTTGGGGTTAGGAATCTGCTAGGCTGAAGGGGCCAAGGTGTTTCCGGTCTGCTGGCCTCAATATTCTATTGGGGGGTTGCTGGCCAAAGCGCTTTGTCGAGACGTGGCAACGGGATCCGTGCTCACTCGTTCCGTGTCAGCAACTGCAGCAGCGGAATGAGGTGCACGTGCATTGGTTAGGGTGGGGCTCTGGCAGGAACCTTTACCTTAGTATTCACAGACGCTGTAAATGAGCAAAATATTTTGGCGTTGTATTTTGGGCTGCAATCCACCAGGTGGCGCGTAAGAGCGTTAGCCTGCAGAGAGGTTCTCAGCCCATTGCGTGGCTCTTTGTGTTTTGGTGAAATGGAAGTAGTGGTATGCTGTGAGGAGGGAGAGATAACCCCTTCACCTGGTCCACTCCTGGGCCTTGGAGGCACCCGCTCCGATTATAGGCACTGTGCTTGCATTTCTTTTGTTGGGCATTCTGGTTCACAAGGCTCCTTCAGTCAGGGGCCACATTTGGCAGGCAGGTGGTACCCTTGTCAGGTGGGCCCTGTAGAGGGAGGCACAGCTTACTCGTCCACCATCCTAGGAACCCAGGTGTCACACTTTACAGTGATGTGAGAATGAGGGCTCCTACCTGCTTTAGCACTGCCCACGCCCTCAAGTCCTGCTCAGTAAGGAGCCGCCTGGGTGGGTGGATTCACCTATTCTGCTATCTGGATGCTTCCCAGAGGAAAACGGTGTTGTGCCTTCCTGCAGAGTTCAGACAGAAGTGAAGCCACTGTGCTGGAACTTTTAGCAGGTGTGGCCTGTCTCACTACAAGAGGTGAGGGTGGTTTGAGTCAAACCATTGCCACTCCCCCTCCCCTGCCATCCAGGTGTTTCTGGGGACAAAAAGAGCCTTTGCCCACTGGGTAAGTTCAGACAGAGGCAAAACCATTGGGCTGGAAACTCTGGCAAGCGTTCACCACCTGGCTACCAGCGGCGCGGGTAGGTGGAGCCCCCCTCCCTGCCGTCTGGGTGCTTCTCGGGACAACAGGAGGCTGGTGTACTGATTGAGTTCAGGCAGAAGTGAAATGGCTGCGCTGGAAGCTCTAGCAGGCATTGACGGCGGTTACCAGCAGTGGGAGTGGGCGGAGTCGCCCTCGCAGTTGTCCAAGTGCTTCCTAGACAGCAGGAGGCTGCGCCCCTCGCTGAGTTCAGACAGAAGCTGAACCACTGGAGTGGAAGTTCCAGCCGTGGTGGAGGTGAGTAGGGTCATCCACCCTTCTCTTTGGGGATTTCTTGGAACAGCAGGAGGCTGTGACTGCCATCTGAGTTCAGACAGAAGTGGGACTGTTGGGCTGAAAGCTCTAGCAGGCGTTGCCTGCGAGGCTACCAGGGGTGGGGGTGGGTGGAGTCACCCAGCCTGATGTCCAGGTGTTTCCTAGGGGAGCAGGAGGCTGAACCCATCAGCTGAATTGAGGCCCAAGTGGGACTGTTGGGCTAGAAGCTCCATCAGGGATTGCCCACCTAACAGTGGTGGGGTAGGTGGGGTTGCCTGCCCTGTTATCAGGGCATTTCCAGGCAAGAAGAGGCTGTGGGAGCAGCTGAGTTGAGATAGAAGCAGGAACGCTTGGCCAGAAGCTCAAATGATCCTTGGCAGTTAGAGCAATCTTTCTGCTCACAGGCACCATGACTGCAGCTTCTACTGGGGCTATGGTAATTGTGCAGGTTTATTTCCTGGTCCAAGGATTGTAGAGGTCGAGAGTTTGGAGTTAGTTACCTCTGCAAAGTATCTGGGTAACTCTCTGCCTCAGTTTAGAAGCATGGTCCCTGGGGAAAGCGTGAATCCCTCTGAGGCCATCAGTCACTCCCTCATGCTTTCCCATGTTGTGGAGCTTCTCCTGGCTCCACGTTGTCCCAGATTGGCTGCTGCCAAGCTTAACTCCTCTTTGCTCTGTTTTCACTTGCTGCCTTGATAGTTTCCGATGTGGTTTCTTTGATTACCAGTATAGGGTCAGTGTTCAATAGCCCTTTTGTTTTCTCTCCGTGAAAGCAGTACAGGTAAGCTGCTTCTAGTCTGCCATCTTGACCCCTCACCTCAATTTATGATTTGTTTCATTCGTGTTTTATAGTTCTTTTTTTTTTTTTGATAACTTTCACTTGTTTAAGTATAATCTCAGGTATTTTATTTATTTTGTAACCATTGTAAATGGAATTGAGTTCTTGATTTGATTCTCAGCTTGGTCATTCATATATAGCCGTGCTACTGATTCGTGTACATTAATTTTGTAACCTGAGACTTTACTGAATCCATTTATCAAATCTAGAAGTCTTTTATTATCTTGAATGGAAGTGGTGAAAGTGGACATCTTTGTCTTGTTCCAGTTCTGAGAGGGTAATGTTTTCTACTTTTCCTCCTTCAGCATGATATTGGCTGTGGGTTTATCATATATGGCTTTTATTATTTTGGAGTGTGTTCCTTTTACGCCTAGTTTGTTTAGGGTTTTTATAATACAGAGATGCTAGATTTTTCAAATGCTTTCTCTGCATCTATTGAGATGATCATTTGGTTTTTGTTTTCATTCCATTTATGTGGGGAATCACATTTACTGCCTTGCCTATATTTAACCACCCCTGAATCCCTGATATGAAACCTACTTGATCATGGTGAATTAACTTTTTGATGTGCTTTTGGATTCAGTTTGCTAATATTCTGTTGAGGATTTTTATATCTGTGTTCATAGGGAATATTGATCTGTAGTTTTCTCTCTTTTTTACGTTCTTTCATAGCTTTAATATGATGATGATACTGGTTTTGTAGAATGAGTTAAGGAGGATTCCCTTCTTAATTTTTTGGAATAGTTTTAATAGCGTTGGTACAAGTTCTTCTTTGGATGTCTGATAGAATTCAGCTGTAAATCTATCTGGTCATGGATTGTTTTTGTTGTTTAAAGATTTTTTTTTATTATTTACTGATTATTTTTAATATAATTTTATTATTTACTGATTATTTTTTATTACTGATTCAATCTCACTGCTAGTTATTGGTCGCTTAAGGATTTCTATTTATTTCTGATTAATGATTAGGAGGTTTTATGTTTCTAGTAATTTATTCATTTACTTTAGGCTTTCTAGTTCATGTGCATAAAGGTGTTCATAGTAATCTCAAATAGTCTTTTATATTTCTGTGATATCAGCTGTAATGTCTCCATTTCCATTTTTGATTGAGCTTAATTGAAACTTTAGTTGGTTAATAAAGCTAGTGGTTTATGAATTTTGCTTATCTTTTAAAGCACCGATTTTTTTAATTTCAATGATCCTTTTTATTTGGAAGGGTTCAACTTCCTTTAGTTGTATTCTGATCTTTGTTACTTCTTTTCTTCTTCTAGCTTTGTGTTGGGTTTTTTCTCATTTCTCCAGCTCCTTGAAGGGTGAAGTCAGGTTGTCAATTTGTGGTATTTGTGTCTTTTTGATGCAGGAATTTAGTGCTGAAAACTTTCCTCTTAGCATTGCTTTGGCTGAATCCCAGAGATTTTAATGACTTGTGTTGCTGTTATTACTCATTGCAACATTTTCTAAATTTTCATCTTGATTTCTTTTTTTTTTTCTTTTTTGAGACAGTCTTGGTTTGTTGCCAGGCACCAGGCTGGAGTGCAGTGGCACGATCTTGGCTCACTATAACCTCTGCCTCTGCCTCCTGGGTTCAAGCAATTCTCCTGCCTCAGTCTCCCGAGTAGCTGGGATTACAGGCACATGCCACCAAGCCCAGCTAATTTTTGTATTTTTAGTAGAGACGGGGTTTTACCATGTTGGCAAGGATGGTCTCGATCTCTTAACCTTGTGATCCACCTGCCTCGGCCTCCCAAAGTGCTGGGATTACAAGTGTGAACCACTGTGCCCAGCCTTGATTTCATTGTTGACCCAAATATTCAAGAGCAAACTGTTTAATTTCCATTTTTTGTATGTTTTTTAGGGTCCTCTTGGAATTAATTCCTAGTGTTATTTTGCTTGATTGTAGAATATACTTAATATGATTTCAAAGATTTATAGAGACTCTATTTTGGCCTATCATGTGGTCTATCTTAGAAAATTTCTATGTGCTGATGAGAATAATCTTTATTCTGCAATTTTGTCATAGAAAGTTTTGTAAATGACTGTTAGGTTCATTTGTTCTAGAGTCTAGCTTAAGTCCAGGATTTTTCTGTTGACTTTTGTCTTTGGTGATCTGTTTATTACTGTTGGTATAGTGTTGAAGTCACCCACTTTATTGTTTTGATGTCTATCTCTTTTCTTATGTCCAGTACTAATTGTTTTATGAATCTAGGAGCTCTGGAGTTAGTGAATACATATTTAGTAGTCTTATATCATCATGTTAAATTGATTTTTAATTATTATATGATAATAATAATTGTTGCCTTTTCTTTTACTATTGTTTCTTTAAAGTCATCTTTAAGAATAGCTACTTGTATTCACCTTTGGTTTCTATTTGTATGGAATATTTTTAACCCCTTTACCTAGAATCTATAAAAATGTTTACACCTTAGATGGGTATCTTGAAGACAGCAGATACTTGATTTTTGTTTTTAATTCATTCTGAGAATCCATGTCTTTTAAGTGGATAATTTAGACCATTTATAGTCAACATGAATATTGATATATGAGGTACAGTTACAGTCATCCTGTTGATTGTTATTTAGTTGCTTTATTTTCTTCATTGTGTTACTAATTTAATATAATAGTAAAACAATATAATTTGAGGTGACTGCATCCCCACAAGATGAGTGCCCTCTGGGCTCAGGCTAGCATGAGAGGTAGTGTCACAGTCTCGCTCTACACAAAACAGCAGCATAATTTCTGTGAGCTTTATGCTTTTAGGTGTCTATGTACTGGTACATATTCACCTTTGGTTTTAACATTTAGAACTCCATTTAGCATTTCTTGTAAGGTTGGTCTAATGGTGACAAATACTAGCAGGATTTATCCAAGAAGGCTTTATTTCTCCTTCAATTACGACATGTAGTTTTTCTGGATATAAATTTCTTGACTCACAGTTACTTTGTTTGAGGAGACTAAAGATAGGACCCAAAACCTGTCTATCTCATAAAGTTTCTGCTAAGAAGTCTACTGTTAGTCTGATAGAGCGTTAGTTATATGTTATCTGATGTTTTTTTCTTACTGCTCTTATAATTCATTTCTTCATATTGACTTTAAATAACCTGATGATATATGCTTTGGTGATGCCATTTGTGCAATGAATTTCCTTGGATTTCTTTGAGTTTTTTGTATTTTCATATGTGATACTCTAGCAAGACCAAATAATTTTTCATTTTGCTTTATTTTCTCCCTCAGGAACACCTATGATTCCTAGGTTTGGACATTTTACACAATCTCACTTTCTTGTGGACTTTGTTCACTTCTCTTAATTCTTTTTTCTTTATTTTAGTCTGATTGGGTTAATTTGAGAGCCTTATCTTCAATCTTTGGATTTATTTCCTCTACCTGGTTTAGGCTATTGTTAAAACTTTCCACCACATTTTGTAATCCCCAATATGTATCTTTCATTTCTAGAAGTTTTGATTTTTCATATTACTGATTTTTCATATTTCTGGGTAGACTATTCTTGTTTTTTTGCTGTAGTTATTATTTGACTGGGCTTTTTTAAAAATATATTTTTTTCTTTGAGGATGTGACTTTAATTTATACTTTATGTTGACCTAGCTTTGGCTCTGAGTGCTTTCCATGGCAGAGACTTCATATTAGTTCTTGGTTATAGATAATCATTGTGTGATCACTTTCCCTGATGCTGGTTGTATTAAAAAATGTCCTGGGTGTGTGAGCAGGCTCACTGCCTCTCGTGCGGCTGGAAAGACAGAGGTCTTATTAAGCCTATTTTATCTCTCTGTGGTATAATTTTTTTCTACTTTAGTTTTCACTGGGTTAACAAGTTTGGCCTTCCAACTTGTCAACCCAGTGAAAACTAAACTAGAAACCAGTCCATGGTTTAGAAGGAGGTGGCCATGGCTAAAATTTTGTTGTGGCTGAAGCAGGTGGGTATATTCAATACCTCACTGGTGGGAAAATTCCCAGCCTTGACAGTGGTGGCTGGGAGAGCACTCAGTAAAATGCATTGAGGTCTTTTTGAGGGGAAGGGAGTATGCCACTTCCTCTCCCCTTAAGACCAGCAGAAAAACTCTGCCTCCACATTATGCACTTGTCTCATTGTTCTGACTATTCATATCAGATAAGCACTTCTTTCCATATGCAGGAATGCTGATGTTCTGTGTAGAGCGAGATTATGATTCTACCTCTCATGCAAGTCTGAGCCTAGTGGGTACTCATCTTGTGGGGATGCATTCACCTCAAAGTGCTCCAGAAAGGCTCTCTACAGGGTCACCCATGCCATGTTCCTGCGGAAGAAACCACAGCTCTGTGTGTAGTGGTGTGTCAGGAGGAAATACAGTCTCCTCCAAATTTCTTCATGAGTATATGGGCTTCCCAACTACTGGGTATAACTTCAGTCCTTCCTCACTGAGACCATCACTAAGCTTGTGCCTCTGCTGAAAAAAACTTTCCGCAAGCAGAAAGTTCTGGAACTCAAGGCCTGCACTCTGGCTTCTTTTGTGCCACAGGGTACTCCCTTGATGTGGTTCACTCCCTCTTCTAGGAATAGTGGTTTCTGAGGGCCAGACTACTGTGAATCCCGCTGCTCCTCTGAGTCTAGGTGCCTGGTAGGGCTTCCATATTCCGAGTGGTGCCAGAGAATATCTACAAGGGATCCAATATTATAAAGGTACAAGGGTTGACAGTCCCTGAATAGAACAATGTCCCACAATGAGAGTACATGCAGTACGGTGTATGCTACTACAGTTAAGGTCCGCGGGAAAGGGAAAGAAACATTGTGTTAGCAAAGGTAATGCCCTCAGGAAGTCCCCAAATTGTAGCCCACTCCAATTCTTCTGCTCTCAAGGGCAAAGAAGCTTTCTTTGAGCTTATATTTCAGCAGTCTACTGTGAGAGCTAGAGAGGCCAAGAGCACTCTCACCTATCCTTTCCATGGATTACTAAGTTTTTTAGGGTTTGATCTCTGCCAGCTTGTTACTTTTGTGTGTGTGTGTGTGTGTGTGTGTGTGTGTGTGTTTGTTGTAGATTCTTCCAGTGACCTTTTCTGTAGAGTCTAGCACTCTCCTTTTACCAATCCATTTGGACTCCAATTATTCACCTGTAATTTGACTCTGCCTTCTGAGGAGAATTGGTCACTAGCATCTCGTTAGTCAACTGGGGAAGCTCTCTGATGCCTCCGGCTGTGGACAGGTTTGCAGGATGTGCAGTGGCTGGGTTCTGCTCTTAGCTCCAGAAAGAGGTAATGTTGGGTGGAGCTGGATCGAGCTGTCTTGTCCCCTGGTTTCCTCATAGTCAGTGAAGCACCAGCTCTGATGGGGGTGGTAGAGTGGTGATATTAATTATATGATTTTTTTCATTATGAACAACTTTACCTTGGTTGTTTTCTCAAATGTCAGCTGTAGTATTAATGTACTCAGCACATGGACAGACTCAAGACCTTCTGATTAGCCAGGGTGATGTAGGCAATGGTGTTAGAACAGGTTGTGCAAAAGTTTTCTTCTTCCTGGGAGAATAACTGTGTTATTGTGACAGCAGATGCTGTAATGGATTGTGGTGGTTGGCTTTTAGTCATAAAGTGGCACTTGAGGGAGAGAGCCAACTCTTATGGTGGCTATAGGATTTGTGCTTGGCTTACATTACTCAGGGGAAGTATTCAGGTGTCTCAAGGAATTGGGCAGGGCCATGGAACTCCCAAAGATCTCTGTCCATTTTATTTTATTTCCAGAGGAGGTGGAAGGACAAAGCCAGGTGAAGCCTGAGTCAAGCAAGTTTATGCTCTGGCTCGCTATGTGTGGGTGCAAGCAGCAGCTCCAATTGGGATCAGAGGGAGGTTTTCTGGCTGCAGAGGTAATGTTTCAGGGAGGAGCAAGCTACCTCTGCTTCACAGAGATGGGAGAGAGGGTAGCAGGTGGCAATAAGACCCACCCAGCTCCCTCTACAAGGCAGATCTCACACCTGAAGTATTCTGCTGGCAATAGCTAACTGAGTCCCAAGCAGCCTGTGCTCAGGATGCAAAAATGCCCCAGACCACAAGCCTTCACACCCCAGGTAGAAACCATGGCTTTCAGACCAAGCCTCTCCTGGTTTGCCTGGAAAGCAGGAGCTCCCAGCTCCTGTGCCCATGATAAGAGCATGGGCACTCCTCAGTTCTGGCCAAGGCAATTTATCTTCACCTGAGATTAGATTACAAATGTCAATTGGGAGCTTCTTTCTATCTGTGACCACCACCTGAGTGAGCTGGCAGACGTCTCCAAGGTCAGGAATGCCTTTTCTCATTCCCCATTGAGGTCTGGGAGAGCATACAAAGCATTTTTTGAAGCAGCTCCTTCTCATGTGCTCCCAACTGCTCACCAAATCAGCTCCAGTGCTGGATAAGGTTAAGAAGCTCCCCTGTGACCTGGATTGCCCAGCTCGCAGGTAGGAGTGTACATTGCAGAGGCAGTCTCTCCTCATTTCATGCTCTGGACAGGAAGTTTTCTGCCTGGCTCACAGCTGCCCATCACATCTTTTAAAGTGTCTGTTGTTTCTTTCAGGTTTCTGTTGAGTGTCTATGTTGCTTCTTAGGTAAATGTTCACAGTGTGAAACTCTACACACTGTTTTGCTCTTTCTAAGCAGGTGAGGCATGCTAACAAAGCCTCTGGTCCACCATCTTGGAGTTAAAACAAACAAACAAAACGTGCTTTCCTAGCAGTTAGTATAGCAATATCTAGTAAATAGTGTATGAAGGTTGGTATCATGGAGAACACATTGTCTCTTTTTCTGAAAATACTCATATAAATTTCTTATGGGTAATCAGCAGTAAACAAGTAATTTCTTGGGATGCTTGGGAGAACCTGTAGTCTAACAATCCATTCCTTCATTTTTCTTTATTAACAAAACACAGATTTTTACCCTGGAGGACAATGAGCTCAACCAAAAATTATTGTTCTTTTATTTTGCTGTCAAAAAAGGGCATGTGATGAATTTCAAGTCAGATGGGCAGAACTGGAGAACTCCAGCATGTTTCTAAAAAATGTTTTAATTTTTCTGGTAAATAAAGATAATTTGGCACTAGCTTTCTTACTGTCTTGAGATAGACAAGTAGTCTAAGCTGCAATAGCTTTGCTGTCTATTAACCAAGTTTGCTTCATCTAGATGGATATGTAAGTGATATCAGGAATTTGGCTTCCTTTATCCTTCTGTTCTCAGCCAAGTTAATAAATGTGTATTGAACTGAATTGAGGCTTTAGAATTCAGATAATGTCACTGTTTATTTAGGCTTAATACCTAAATAAGAACCTTAGCACATTTTTTTCCAACACTTAAAAATACGTTTAGTGCTTTTTTTGTTTTGTTCTGGTCAAGTTTCTCAGGTAGGACAGGGACAACAGACAACAGGCAGCAAGGGGCAAACAATCTTTCAAACATTTTTTTTGGATAGGAACTGACTGACTTTGTCATACATTATTGCTTTTTATCAGATTTTCATACTTTCATAAATCAAAGGATGTATATGGCTAGTGGAAGGAAGAAAGGAAAATACAAAGAAAGAAAAGTCAAAAGATAAAGACAACTTAACTGCCAAACAAATGTGTATGTCTTTATCATAATCTTAATAAAACTTACAATGTAGATGACATGTAGTATAGAATTATCATAATGCAATCACTATGATTGAAATACTGATTTTTTTTACCTGAGATTATGACTTTTACTTTTTATCTCTTTGTGAGGCTCCACTTGACATTACACAAAATCTCAAAACTTACTCAGACATATCCAAGATATAACACTGCTGCTACTGCTACTATTTATAGGTTTACTGTTCATACATTAATTTTTCATCTAGTGTTTCACTTAATCTTGTCAACAAATCAAGTAAAAATGATAAATCTCACAAGTTGAAAAATTAGGAGTAAAAATTATAGGTATTTGTAAATAAGAATTCTGATATTCTAGTTGGACTTTAAAAAACTTTAGAAGATAACTCGTAATTTAAATAACACAATCAATAAACTTGTAAAGCTATACAATAACAACTGAATAAGCAATACTGGTATTTTCCAGCGTGTCAAATGATGTGGATGAAAATTTCTGGCTTACATGAATTTTTAGTTGACCAAAGAAGGGAGGGAGCCCTTTTTAAGTATCAGGAGCAATGCCAGTAACTTTGAGGGAATATGAGTATTGTTTGTGCTACAGAATGTCTGTAATATGCACAAGGGTTGTTTGAGGAGTCAGCATGTTGATGTTTCATTGTAAAACATAGGAATTCAATAGAAGAGAGATAGCTAACAGTCTGAATATCTACAAAATCAATCCAGTTTTTTAAAATGAAAATTATGCTAAGATATATGTGTCCTCTGATGAGCCATGTTTCAGCTATTTATTACGCTCTGCTTATTGAAGAGTTTGGATAATCCGCTGACACTAGCTGGGCATCATTCCAGCAAGATCTTTATTGAAGTAAACAGCAATAAGAAAAGTCTTCCTGATTAAATCATGGTCATTACTGACATCAAAATATTGGCTTCCAAAAATTAGAACTTGAACCAATATCATCTTGAAGTATTTACTTGTACTCCTAATCATCCTCTACATCAGAATTGATTTGATTTGTCTTTCCAAAAAGAAAACATTTCTATTTTCTCTATTTTAACCAAGGATTGGAAATGAAGACAATATTATACATCTCTACATTGTTTTTGTTAATATATTAATGGAGAAAAAGAAAAAAAAAATGAGGGAATGATAAAAGAGTCTGACACATGGCTTCTTTTCCATTGTTTTGGTAGTCACAAACCTCAGGGAGCAGACTGATTTTATAATGCTTTTTGGTTTTGTTTCTTTGAGAGCATATATACCCAGGTAAGAATAAACTAAATTCTTTGCTCCAGGACCCATAGTATAACAAAATATTGGTTTTTAAATGTTTATTACACATAAGCTTTTGCACAAGGCATTTTATATGTATTATTTAGTTTGACTGTACAACTGTGAGATATCATATTTATTTCATAGATGCAGGATCTGAAGCCAGAGGAATTATGTGATAGTATACCATAAAGAAATTAAAGCCTACTTTGTCTTTACTCAAAAATTCCTGCTGCCTGAATGATTCTCTAGTCCCAGTGTCACAATTATCTGTTGTCTATCAAAACTACAATCCCAGTTGGCAGAGATCACACTGCCTGCACAGAATGCCAGAGCACACTCCCATGTCCTCAACCTCTTTATTTTTATTTTTATTTTTTTTAACAATGCAAATAGAGCTGACCTTTGAAGAATGCAGGTGTTAGAGGTACTGACCTCCTGTGCAGCTGAAAATTTGTGTGTACCTTTTGATTTTCAAATAACTTGTTTACTAATAGCTTACTGTTGACTAGAAACCCTGCCAATAACTCCATCAATTGACACATACTGATATGTTATGCATGCTTTGGTCTGTATTCTTATAATAAAGTAAACTAGGAAAAAAAAGAAAATATCATTAAGAAAATCATAAGGAAGAGAAAATATATTTGTTATTCATTAAGTGGAGCTGCATCATCATAAAGGTCATGCTCTTTGTCTTCATGTTGAATAGCCTGAGAAGGACCAGAAAAACAATGGTTAACTTTACTGTCTCAGAGGTGACAGAGGCAGAGGAAAATCTACCTATGAGTGGAACCATACAATTCAGACTCCTGTTGTACAAGGGTCAACTACAATTAAAACCTATTCACTGTGTCTCCATCAAAAAAGAGGTAGACTTGGCCAGGCGTGGGGGCTTACCGCTGTAATCCCAGAACTTTGGAAGGCCAGGGCCGGCAGATCACCTGAGGTCAGGAGTTTGAGACTAGCCTGGCCAATATGGTGAAACCCTGTCTCTACTAAAAATACAAAAATTAGCTGAGTGTGGTGGCAGGCGCCTGTAATCCCAGCCACTCAAGAGGCTGAGAAAGGAGAACCGCTTGAACCTGAGAGGCGAAGGTTGCAGTGAGCTGAGATCATGCCGCTGCACTCCTGCCTGTGCAATAAAGAGCGAAACTCTGTCTCAAAAAGAAAAATAAAAGAGGTAGACTTTGGGAAAACTACTAAGGGAATTGGTGGAAATACTGCTCTGAATATTTCAGTAATAGGTCATTTCCAATGAATGAGATTTTCAAATTTTAACATATATTAAGAAGGATTACTACCTGTATTAGTTTTCTTTTGCTGTTGTAACAAATTGACATGAACACAGTGGCCTAAAAACAAGACAAATTTATCTTACCGTTCTAGAGGTCAGAAGTTTGAAACAGGTCTTACTGAACTAAAAATCAGGGTCATTCAGGTCTGTATTTCTTTCTGGAGGCTTTTCAGGTTAAGACATTTCCTTGCCATTTTCAGCTTCTAGAGGCTGCCAGCATCTCTTGGATTATAGCATCCTTTCATCATCTTCAAAGTTAGCAATGGGAAGCCATGTCCTTCTCACATCTCGTCACTTTGACATTGACTTTTCTGCCTCCTACTTCCAAATATAATTACCCTTGTGATCTTCTATTAAGAGGTCAAGTGATTACTTCCTGAAATCTTAATTCTTCTTTGCCATATAACACGGTATATTCACAGATTCCGAGGATTAGGATGTAGACATGTTTTAGGGACCACTACTCTGCCTGCTATATCAACACCTTAAAAAATGGAAAATCAAAAAGTGTACTACAGATAGTCAGATCTTACCAAGACATCAAATGCTTATGTCCATATTCTGGGCACTGCAAATTAGTGAATGATTCTGGAAGGTGCAGAAGAACAAATTAAAAAACAATTTTATATGACTTCTTGGGTTTTTAGAAACAAAATAGAAGTATGGTTCTTAATCCAATGTCTGAAAATTGTATGACCTTAAGCAAATCTTATGTGTATGTAAATGTATATGTCTGCATCTCAAAATCCTCATATTCAAAATAATGAGTTAAAACTAGACAGTCTCTCTTGTCATATGAAGAAGATACAGTGTTATTTTCTGAAAGGGATGGTTTTAATGAGGACATGAAATTAGGAGAGAAAGGTACATACCAGTTACTTGAAACAGAGCAGAGTCTTACAACAAAACATGGCAGTTAACACTGTTACTTTTAAAAATGTGCAAATCTGACACTAATAGGATAGAAAATAATATAATTATGAGCAGGGAGCCTTATTTTTTCTTAGAGTTTGCAGATAATAAATGATAGCTTTAGAAAGATTTTGATCAAAGTAAATACATATTACTTTGTTTATTTTATATAAATTATTTTTATTTGACTTATTCATTGTATTGTCAAGATAAATAAATATTAATTGACATAAAGATGGATAACATAAAAAGCCCTTTTTCAGAGTTAAGAACAATTTCATTGAAGCTTGATTAATAGGCTAGTGAAAGCAGTGGTCTGAATACAAAAATGTATTAATGACATGGAAAAGTAAAACAGTCTCATATTTATAACATTTCAGATCGTGTTAAATTAGGATTTATATTTTATGTTATGTCTCATATTTTAAAACTAAAATACAAATTTAATTCCAATTACTTAAAGTAGAATACAGAATGATATAAAATGATAAAGTATAAAAGTACTTTCTAATATCAAATATTGCCAATCTTATTTTAAAAATCATATTACTCAAATTTATCCTGTAAATATATACACACCTTTCTCTTTAACTTAAATGAAAACATATACATGTGATTCAAGTTTAATTTTGTGAGTGACAATTTTATAATAGGCCAGAAGGTGTTGAAATACTAAAGAAGATATCTAATGTCTAGAAAAGGAAAAATAATCTCCAAGGAAAATCAGATGGGGATAAGACAGAAATATAAAACCAGTAAGAAAAAGGGATTCCAAGATTTGTCAACTTGGACATGTGTATAATCCCCATAGTTTCTTTTTTCTTTATTCATAAGATATATATTTTTTTCCTATTTATCAAACATATGATTTTATAAAAAATGGACTGACAGAATCTAGGAGACTCACATACAAACTGGAAAATGAAAATTGCTCAGTGTTAAAAAGAGTGAGAACATTTTAGACAAAGGCAGAAGAAGCCTCTCATAGAACATGACTGAACTGACAGTGGGGTGGGAGAGATGGGTGGGTGAAGTAAGGGATAGTTATGGGTGAAAAGATGTTCTGTTACTGGGAATTTGAGACAGGAGGAATAAGCCAAAAATGCAAAGAATAATTAGTATAATTTAGGCCTGGAATCATTTGGAAATATATGGAAGGATTGTTCTCACAAAGGGCCACATAGAATAATGAGGTTTCAACAGGGCTGATACTGAGGTAGAAATAGCTTGGAAAGGAAACTGGGAGATAGACAAATTGTCATCTGTGGCTAAAATGTGAACTAATACATAGTTGACATCCAATAACATGTTGTCCACCTTTATTTTACACAGCTACATACCATACAGTTTATACCACCAAATGACTGGAATTACAAAGATTATATATTCAATCTACACAAGAACCTTATAACTAAGTTATTTTCTGCTAGGAAGGCTATAGCAACACCTAACAATTTAAAGATGATTCAGATCTCATAAGGAGAAATTCTAAATAAAAAAAAAATACTTATTGGGTTTCTGCCTTGTTAATGGATTATATTAGGTATTGGAGAAATGAAAGAACACTATAATAGAGTAGTAAAATTTTTCATTTATATCAAGTTTTACATAGCTCAATATCTCTTACATGATGAACATTTAATAAATGTAGATTTTGATCATCATTATTCTGATTACTAGACAACAAATCAGAAAACAGATGTTAGTTTTAATCCTACTATTTGCCAGATATAATTCCTTCTTTAAGATTTTTAACCTTTTTAAAATCTGTTTCCATATTTATTAAGTAATAAAAAACACCTTTTACACGCTTATTGGACAGAATTGTGAAAAAAAACTTGAGATAGTATAGCTCTCTGTATACAGATATGTATACAACTGCATGCTTTTTGTAAACACTAAAAAATAATAAAAATGTATATGCCTAAGTCAAAGGGTTGTCTTTACTGAGATTATAAGCAAAAAATGGGAGCTATAATGCGTATACAAGGGCCATGAGAATGCATGCAATATGCATATAATGGCCAAATGCAAAAGAGTTTTTTGTTTATAAAAAAATAACATTAATGAAGGATTATAATATAATGTTAACATCATTTGACTCAATGGACTTGACAGAATGAATGAGAGGAAACATCTACTAAAGGTTAACTAAAGATACTGTGTATAAAAGTTCCTTTTACCTAGAGCATATAAACAGTTGCTTCCTTGATACTGTACTTAGTCACCTCCAGCCTTCACCCCTGACCTTTTAAAAAATAGATGCTGTTGAAACTCATATTAGGCTGTTAAAGCCTTACATACACTTCAGCACACCCGCATACATTGATAAATAAAATAATTATTTGAAACATTGCAAAGAAAATGTCAAAAGCTGCTGTTGGCCTTTATCCAAGAGTATAATATTATATATCCTTTGGAAGAGAAAGAATGACTTATGGTGGTACAAAGAATAAAATACGTATATTTGGTTGAATATAGAATAAACCATAAAGAAGTTAACATTAAATTTTAGGGAAACCACAAAAATGATTAGATTATAGCATTCTCTCCCTGGGGAACTAAAAGAAACTTTGTGACTACTGAAACTAGATGAAGGGAAATGAGAGAGGGTGGATACAATAAAATAATTCTAAACCTAATGGAAAGAGGATAGATGACCTTTTATTTATTTATTTTTTTCTATAGCATTCTTGGACACTAAACTGCTCTGGAACAGTAACATTTTTCTGAATTAATTGTAAATCAGAAACATATGTATTCAAATTTTAAATTCTGAAAAAGATTCTATACACCCTAATCAGGTGGGGAAAAGTACTTGTTAAATTCCAGATATTTTCAATTTACCAAGCCATGTACAAAGGTCATGTTAATAAGGATAGGTATAGTTGATTAAAAACAAAATTAAAAGCAACAAATAAATGCAATGAGGCATCTGAGAATGTGTCTCTCTAAATAGTTTATTTGTGCCTTAACCAGTCATCTCCTTTGCGCTAAATATACTACAGGTTGACAGAAAGTACTTTTGACACAAAATGCTCCATGTTGATTTCCAGGATTCTATTGTGGCCTTTCTTCAGCAGATTCCTGCTGGACTTAACAGGAAAACCACTTTGATACATAATTCAATGGAAACCCGAATATAACTTTTCAAATTTACAACTGACAACTGGGAAGATGAAGAATGACATTCTATCTTTCTTCTTGGAATTTCAACCATCGTGAATAAATTTTTTCTGTCCAAAGGGCATATTCTGCATCGGTAGCCATATCACTGGGAGAAACCAACCAAGAATGATCCAAGTATTTTTTTCCCCACTATTTTTTCTTTTTACTTATTATTATTATTGTATGACATATATTTTTTATTTTTATAGATTTAGAGGATAGAAGTGCAGTTTTGATACATGGATTTACTGAATAGTGGTAAAGATTCAGCTTCTAGCATCACCATCACCAAAGTAGTGTGTATTGTCTCATTAGGTAATTTCTCACTCCTCACCTACTATCTCACCTTTCCAAGTTTCCAATGTTTATTTTTCTACTCTCTTTGTCCCTCAGATAATAAAAGAAGTAGGGCATAGGTATAGCTACTATTGGCTTTTCATCACATTTTCCACCCTAAAATGAAATATTCCTTCTGGATATTAAGATTAAGCCCTTTTGTGACACAAAAGGCAATATGATGATGTTTCTTGAAGCAGTTTTTAGTCTTAATCTAATTTGACCTGATTTGATACTTTAATTTGAAGTAAAAACAAACAAACCAACAGAAAAACCCAATATGTTTTTCAGGCACATTGTCATGACATATAGCTAAGGATTTCTTTAAAAAACCATAATTTTCTTTCACAAAAGGATTTAGATACCATTTATTTAGTAAAATGAACAAATCGATATTCCCCAAGCAGCACTGCTGAAAATTTCATGATGCCTATATACATAAAATTTCAAAATACCTAATTATAACAAAATGCAATTTTCTATCTTATAGTATTATTCAATCCAATTTAGATATTTATTAAAATTTATTCAAATCTTGATTATTCTGAAATGTGTAAAAAACTTTGTAGCTTCTCTGTAACTTCATTACAACATTTAACCTGAGATAAAATGAAATCTGTGAGAGATTTATGCTGATTATATCTTATGATTGCTTGATAAACTTCTCAGTTCTAAAATAACTGAACCTGTTTCAGGGCTAAGAAGGATATCAGGTTTTTAACTCTTGTCAATTATTAAATTATTTTATATTTTTGAAAGTAAAATGTTTAGAAATAAAATTATTTCAAAATATGATAAGTAGTGTTATTTGCTTGACTTTTGTTTAATCTGGTATTTATGTTGAAATATATACTAAGCCTGTATTATGTATTTGTGTATGCATTATAATACATAACATCTACAATAGAAACATCTTTTGTTATATATATACACATATGTTACATGTATATATTCAATGTATATAGTATAAACATATGTTTATATAATATATGTTTTGAACCATTCAAGGGATAAAAAATGCAAGGATCTTTGATAACTGGTTACACTTTTAGGGTTTGGAGATGTAATTAATTACAGGTTAGAGCTGATGTCACACACTTTGATATGTTTAACTTAACATTTTTTGAAAAGTTAACTGTAGCTTTAAAAATGTGAAATCAGAGACACTTAAAAATTTTTTTATTGCATTTTCCAATTTACAGAGAAAAATTAGTCCAACTCAAGTCACAGTACATATGGGTGTTTTAAGAAGAAAAGAGAAAAAAGAGTTTATAATGTTTGGAAATGTCATAGAAGTTTTGTGTCCAACATTTTATTTTACTTATCAACCTTAGTCCAACACAAACTAACTAGAGGCAGATTAAATCAATGATTTTCAACCAATTGAATTCCAAGTTTGCAAAAAATAAGAACTGATAATAATGAGGATCATATTTTGGTGTCTCCCCCTCCCATATAGGTCCATCAGGGGGAAATCTATAAAAATAAATAGTGGTCCATCCAAAAGGCAGAAGTACAAACATGACTGGCTTTGTGGTATTATTTCCTGAATGGCTCAACTTGTGTTTTGAAGAGTATTTTTGTAGGCTAAATTACAGAATCATGGAATCATGAGTTTTTAGAACTAGAAAAAGTGTAGGTGACATTTAGACATTTACGGTGACATTTAGTAAACTTTCCTTTGAATGTTCAAAATAATATGCAGAAGATCAAGTGTAGCTTCCTAAGAACCTCCTGTCCTCAAAGTTGGCTTTCTATATTTATTAGAATGCTGGGTAAAATTTGCCTTATAGCTTCACCATATTGTGTTCTGATTTAGTGACGATAAAGCTGGTTTCTGTAGGATTATATTCAAGGAAATTTGTGTATGGATATAAAAGGATTTCACTGGCATCATTATCTAATCATATAGCAGAACCCCAGAAAATATTACCGGGATAAATATTCAGTGTGTATGAAGGCATGCTACTAACTAAAATCTGCATCATGTAGCAGAAAATTTTAGCCTAGTTTATCATCTCTAGAATTAGATTACATTATATTAACAGATTAGAATTTGGGGGGAGGGGTTAGTTGATGTCCTATACTTCAGTAACTTATACAGAACCTAGCATTATACACAGTAAGGAACTAATATTTATGTATTTTTAAATTTTAAAAAATTTTAGGTGATACCTGTTTCAAAAAAAATCAAAGTAAAATAAACCCATTAGAGTATCAGAGGGATATCCACAGCTTCCCATTTATTTTATTAACATTATTAGATAACAATTATGCCTAGATTTTCTAATTTAAGCCTCAAAGAAACAAACTTTATAGGTGAAGAGAGGAGACCACTTAGAGAGGTCTAATAATTCATTTCAAATGAATGATAATAATTCTTGTTATAATTATTTTAAATAATATAATATAGCCATTCTAATTTTTATATCAAAGGGAAAATATTAAATTGAAATATCCCATGTAATTCTAATCAAAGAGGAAAACACATCAAAATCATTTTTCTCAGATATCTTTCCTTCATCCTTACTCAGGATTTCTTCATATTAAAAAAGAAACAACAACAACAACAACATAGAATTTCTTGGAATAATTAATGCCTGGAAAGCATGCTTTTTTGAATGGGATTGGCTCAGTTTCTCTCCATTTTGCATTCCTCTCCATCTACCCCTGAGCTTAGTGTATAAGTGGTCATGATGATAACCCATGGAGAGAGACATGCTTGCATAGTCTGTGGACTCATCTGTGCCCATATATTCCCTGTAATGTTACCTCTTTGTACATTTTCCTAACTCTAATTTTTAACTACACATAGATTTGATAAATTATTTCAAAGTATCTCAACATTTTACAATTTCTACTCGTTATATGATGACTTTTGCTTTTCAAGCATTCTATTAAACCATTACAATTACTCTCTTAAATTCATTTTATTTAAACTGAGAACCACCACAAAAACAACTTTTAATTTATACATTAGCACAATTTTAAACTAGACTTACCAACAGTTGATATTAAAAATCCATTTTCTTTATTTTCTCTTCCAGTCAGATTTTTCTTCAACGTTGTGGGAGTTTCTAAGGTCACTGGATACCTTTATCTTTATTAAGTGTCTTGAATCTTTCATTAGAAAAAAAATAAGCGCTCCACTGAAAATAAATCGAAATACTGGGTGGGCTTGTGAAGTTCCAAAATTATTTTTAAGTCATATTTAGGTGCCAAAATTGATATAACTTATCCACTTGCATTTCCAAAGAAATTTTCAATTATTTGAATATGCCTTTTAAAAGCAAACCAGGACATGACTCCCCTCTACATTTAGCAATTTTTAAATATTGTGTTCCTTTTAGCTATTCTTTAACTTGGCTGGATAAAAACTGCAGATAGCATAGCAGACAATTAGAGAGATGTTAATAACCTAATGTAAGAATTGATTCCATCTGAGCCTACTGCTACTATAGTATGTAACTTCTATGCCTTAAGGCTAATGTGGAAATTATGAGCAGTAATCTACAAAAATGACTCAAATTTTAATATGTAATTATATCTCAACATTGCATTTAATAAGCTATATTTTACTAAGTAAATTCAAAACATTCTTAATCTGCATTCATTACATCCAATTATCCAGTACATCTTGTAATGAAATCCATTATGATGGTTAAAATGGTTTCATACAAAGAGAGAGAAAAGGAAGAAGCAATAAGAATATAAAATTTTATAAGACAAAATTTTGCTTGCCGTTTAAATCACCCTTTGTCTCAACTCCAAAGTTGTTATATTTTATACATTTGCTAACATATTCAACTTAATTTTGGCAAGTTTTAACCCTGCTTTCAAAATGCAACTGATATAGAGCCTATTTCTTAGCAAAATTCTTTCTGTTTGTTACCCAATAGAGTCATTCACTTTCTTCTGTCCTATGTGAGAGACAATACATTTTCAGCTGGCAGTCACACCTTATTGTTTTGTAATTTTAAGTCTTTATGTCAGCCTTCCCTCTTAGAATGAATTTGTGAGCAAAAGGTCACTTTTGTCTCATCTTTTCATATTCTCTTCTTGACACTTTTTCTAGGATGTAGAAGATGAACTAAAATATAAGTTTCTACTAAGAGAAGCTACATTAGCACAGGACTTTAAGTGTTTGTTCTTCAATGTGTCATGATTACCTAGAAGACTACCTGGAAACACATAGGAAGCACTCAGTAAAAGTATTCATTGCACATATGAAATTTTACTGAATTAATTCAAATAACTTTCCTAATGTGTCTAATCATGAAAGTTATTTGCTTTTATATTAGTTACGGTGAATTTCATAGTGTATAATATATTTTACAACTTTGACAAGTTTATACCTGAATACACATTTCAGTAATCAAGATAACAGAAAGAATTCTCTGTAGTCAAATTGTAACCCTGCCTGCACTTCTGATGCAATTACCATTTAACACATGTGCATTAGAGCTTCCAAGCCTGGACCTCTCATCAGAAGCTTTAAGCAAACTGTCTGAATCTTAACACTGAAAATGGGGTGGAAAGTTTGCTGTACAGTCTTACTCATGATATTTCTGGAACTCTTTAAGTCATTTCATGCCAAATAATTGCAAGAGGCAACATTAGATTTCAGAAATACTGTCTCCTGTCAGAAACAGGAAGATAAGTGAACATGGTGAAACTCTCACAGGTTAACAATAATTACAACAACATATTTTCAGACCCTCTGTTTGCCAATCTCCTGTTTCCAGTCTTTAATTTTAATTGCTCCATTCACATTGAATTAAATGTGAACTAGTAAAATTTCACTTGTTACTTATTTTTAAAAGCACTAGACTGTGAAAATTAAGAGACCCAGATTCATATACCAACTGAATCATTAACAAGCTGTGTGTTTTTTGGCGAATCACCTCTGTTTTCTTATTCTTGGGATACCAAACTGAGAAAACAGGAGATTGAGTTGTATAGTGTTTGAAGTCCCTTCGAGCTCTAAAACTTTAAGTTTTTTTTTTTTTTTTAGACAGGGTCTTCTTCTATCACCAGGCTATAGAGCAGTGGTGGGATCACACCTCTCTGCAGTCTCCATCCTCCCATTTCAGCCCCTGAGTAGCTGAGATCATAGGTGTACACCACCGTGCCAGGTTAAGTTTTTTTTTTTTTTTTTTTTTTGAGATGGGGTCTCGCTCAGTCACCCAGGCTAGCATGCAGTGGAGCAATCTCCACTCACTGCAATCTCCTCCTCCTGGATTCAAACAATTCTCCTGCCTCGGCCTCCCAGTAGCTAGGACTACAGGTGTGCCAGCACACCCAGCTAATTTTTGTACTTTCAGTAGAAACAGAATTTCACCATGTTGGCCAGGATGATCTTTATCTCCTGACATCTTGATCTGCCTGCATCAGCCTCCCAAAGTACTGGGATTACAGGCATGAGTCGCTGTTCCTACAAAATTTTGTAGAGGTGGAGTTTCACTATGTTGCTCAGACTGATCTCAAACTCTTGGGCTCAAGCAATCCTCCTGCCTTG